>NDXB01013310.1:4393-25033 GCA_002631895.1 Agapornis roseicollis | reverse complement strand
AAAACTTAGGTTTTTAAAAAAAAAAAAAAAAAAGTTTCAAAACATTTTGCCTAACTTAAAACAAGCTTCATCTAGTTACCTATTTGAAAGTATGTTTTGTAAATCCTGGTTTGAGATGTAGCTTCATGAAAATCAGTTAAAAGTATAAAGAACAGATATTTCTACCTGTTGTTTTCTTTCATGTATAAATTGAAAAAAGTATTTCTCTATTTTCCAGTTTACATAGAATTCTAATGGATCTGCAGAATCAGCAGCTAGCCCAGTTAGCTGACTGGTTGACAAAAACAGAAGAAAGGACTAAGAAAATCGATTTGGAGCCCTTAGGTCCAGATCTAGAAGACCTAAAACGTCAAGTAGAAGAGCATAAGGTATGCTATGGTATGCTTCCAAAAGCATAAAAAACAAGTTGAGTGTTTGACATTTTTAAAGTTCTATTTCTGACATTAGAACATAGAAATTTAATACAGAGTCTTGGTTTAATATTGATTTTTTTCATGTAATTACCAAGGTGTTGTGGAGTTATTTTATCACAACTCTGACTTTTATCCTTATATGAAAGAATAAATTCATTTTTAAATATAAACAATACACTGGAATATGAGAGACAACTGTAACATCCTTTCATTGCACAGTGCATTAAGAATATGTCAGTGGTTTTAATACCTGAGTTTTACTCTTTTTGCATGTTGCATGTTTGTTACTTGCATGCTGTATTAGCAATGATGCAGTAGTTATAATGATCTTGTCAGAACTCATGTGACTCTGAACATTTAACTGTACAGCGCTGTAAAATAAATTCCAGTTTTAGTAATGTATTTAATTAATGAAAACTAAAAAACTAATAAATGAAGTGTAAGAGAGAATTTGGCCAGACTTCTCCCATATTCCATGAAAGCAATTCTTCAATTGAAATAATTAAAAATTAAAATGAGAGGGACTCTGTAATTTATGTAGCAGCTTTGTTTCATTTACGGGGGTTAAATTGTCTGGCTTCATATTAATTTAAATTTTTAAAATCTTTATATATGTATCAATGTATCTTTATATATGTATCCATAACACATGGTGATAATGATATGGAGGCACAGAAAAGTATAGAAAACAGATGATGTGTGAGATAATGGAGATTTACTGTTAATGTTTCTACATCAGTGGTTCAAATCGGTTCCGTAGTATATTGATAGATCTCAACTTTTGATGCTCGACAGCCTGTGTGAGTGCTAGCCCAGGTTCTAGGGAGCAGATAATTCTGGAAAACAATTCAAACTGAAACCAGCTTGAGGGCTGCAAAAGACTGCACGGTCCACTTCTGGGTGAAAGATGATTTTTCTGCATTCTGATTAAGGAGTGCTACTGAAGAAGACTTCAAATTCAGTGCCTACTGCTGCTATTTGTGCTATCTGTGCTTGCCTTGTGACGGGACAGTGCATTTCAGTATGCAGGTTTTGTAGCTAAACATTTATTTTGATGTTAAGTTTTCTTTTTTTCAGAAAAAGATAGTGCATAATTATGACATGGTAATTAGAGAAGAAAACCTGAAAGATTTTGAATACATGAGTGCTAAGTCTTTAATAACTTTGTTCCTATTTCTATGCATTTTGTGTTTGAATAGCAATTTAAAATGTAGTAGCTGTATTTATGAAACCTCTTTATGCTGTTTTTTTCTAATATTGGCTAACATGGGTATTTAGCTTGTATTTTAATGTTCTGAGTGAAGCCATGCAGAAATCTCTGTCTCTCAAATGCTAGCTTTTCATTCTTAGTGTGGTGGATTAGTCAACATTATTTATTTATGTGTATTACTTATCAAATCCATTTTCTGTACAAAAGACAATTTAGCTAATAAGGTGTTTTGGTTTTAACTTCAATTAAAATTCTATGCATGTATAGTTTGTTTCATTCATAAGTCAAAGAGCAAGATATTTTCCATTCTTCAAGTATTGTGTGAAAGTTTCAGATAATTTTATTCTATATTGTATGTAGAAAAGCTACTTTCTATAACATGAGAGCACTGGAATTTAATAGCACATTATTTCTACATTATTAAACAAGCAAACAAAAAAAGCAAAAAAACAACAAGCTCAGTGCTTTTCCTTAGTCTCATACAACTCTGGACATCTCAGGAACAATGTTGTTTAAATTGATGGGAGGAACCAGAAGTTAGAAGATATAAGAAGTGATGATTGTTTAAAATTAAACAGACTTCAGCAAAGATAATAGGTTTGGTTTATTGTCATCCTCTCTTTCTCTCCCCTTTACCATTATCATTTTAATTTTCCCTCTTTATCTGTTCATTAGTAACTAATTTTCTCTCTATTTATTTCATGTTTCCTGTCCCTCTTTGATTATATATGTCTGATTTCTTTTATTCTACTTTTTTCTCAATGATGTCTTGAGTTCTTGTGACTTGCACTTCAGTTTCTCTTCTGGGTCCTATAAAAAGGAAAAAAAAAAAAATCAGTAATGTGTATTGGGAATGGCCCCCATCATTGAGACCAGGGAAAGCACAGAACATTCTTTCCAGTGTGCCACTTAGTTCAGTAATATAGGAGGTTAATGTCTCGATAGCGCAGAAATTTTTTGGCATGGAGTGAAATAGAGCTAGAGGGAAGGAATTCTAGAAATTTTTATGTCATTAGCACGGTACAAAGTTTTGGTAAGAACTCTGGCATAGTCAGTGTATTTTACAGTAATAACCAAACATTTCAGTAAAGAACTATTCCTCTTTGCAACAGCATTTTATTTATTTTGTCTCCTTTTGCAAGAATCTTTATGTATTTATAAAGGGAGAAAAGCTGCTTTTCAATAAAAATCTAAGTACTATTGAGCAGTCTAAGCAGAATACTATATTAGAAATTTTATAATTGAGTAAAAATGTGCTTTTAATTGAACTGATCTTATTATTCCACATTATTATTATTATAGTTAGTAGATTTCATAGTTTCACTAAATTTCTAAAAAGATCTAAGCTGCTTAGAAACTTTTGGGAGTCTAAGCCTTTTAATTTTTCATGAAGTTAGAAATTACAGAAAATGGTTAATGTTCAAATTAATTGCAAAGGTACAATAAGGTACAATAAGACATTTCCTAAATGTTCAAATATTGGATTTGTCTTTGGGTAGTTGGATACCCTAGATAGGGTGAGAGTTTTTTTTTTTTTCACTTTGAAGTAGATTGTTAGAGTCATATAAGTTGTTATCTGATAAATATGAATTAAAGGAACTGTGGAGTTTCATGAGTTTCTNAATGTTCAAATATTGGATTTGTCTTTGGGTAGTTGGATACCCTAGATAGGGTGAGAGTTTTTTTTTTTTCACTTTGAAGTAGATTGTTAGAGTCATATAAGTTGTTATCTGATAAATATGAATTAAAGGAACTGTGGAGTTTCATGAGTTTCTGTTGCTGCTGTGATCATGCATCAATATCTAAACCCATCTTATGTTTTAAGTCAGTGAAAGTTTGCTATCTGTAGGAGTTCAGGAGAACATGCTAAAAACTTCAATTTAAATGATTTGAACAATGCGTGCTCTAGTCTTGGACTGCCTCCGTAATTCCTATTTCAACAAGCTCCTCTATACAGACCATTGTCACCAGTGAATTTCATGGTAAAAATAGACACTTGGCTTATCAAAAGCAACCCTTCAGCTCAGGATAAATTGAATCCACATAGAGATTAGAATATGACTCAAATTTCTGTTTTCATCAGTTCCCTGACCCTGTCTTTCACTGTGTGCAAGACTCCCACTTCCTAAATGCCTTCCACTCCTGCACTTTCAGAGCATTGCTAACTCTGGTTTTGTGCTGGAATATAATCTGTCAGATGCCCACTAATCGGGAAATAAAAGTCACCTACTCCCTTGCTCTAGACTCACAGAGCAATATATTTATTGTCATATGGTTGAACAAGGGGGTTGAACCTGAGGGAAGCAAGCTGTATATTGTCTGATCCATGACTGCTCTCCCTCCTCTTTATCACATGCTAGGTCACAAAATCTTGAGAAGTCTGAATTCCAGGGATTGCTCTAACAATTTGGTGTACTTCACAGTCCTTGAGAATTGTTTTATAGTCTAGTTCTCTGAAGCAAATGGTAATCATAGGCATGAAAGTTGGAAAAAAAGGGATTTTTATAAATATGTTGGCTCAAGGATTATACCTGAAAATGAAGAACCATCTACATTATATATATTTTTTAAATTTCAAATAAAAGTAAGATATTTTGACAAAGAGGTTTAAAATGCATGACCTAACTTTTAACAAGGGCTTTTTCTTCATACCCTACTTGAAAAAGCAGAAAATTTTTGATATCGTGAAATTCAAAACAGTCTGTAATACAGCGAATGTTTCCATTAGAAGGCATATGTTATGATGATATGATACATTCTGTGATTCTGTGATTCTATGATATGTGGTTAGCCATGTAATTTTTCAGACTGTGATTATCATACTATACATTTTCTAATCACTAGGACACATTCTGCTGAAGTATTGAGGGCAAAGTCCAGGACTTTGTTTTTCCACATTCTTCCATTGGTTCGAAACTAGTTGTAGACACCTAAAAAGTGTTTCAGGCTAGATGTGATTCTGGATACTGTAGGGCATTTTTCAGAGAAGTGGGATTAGGAGTTCTTTCAAGTTTTATTTAAGAAACAGAACACAGAAACCAGTTATGTAAAACAGCTGTTAACTATTGGGAGTTTAAAATGTACATATTATCGTTAATACACAAATATAAAGCTAGAAGTAGGTTACAAAAACTGTTAAAATAAATTTAATATTGCCTTCTCTGTGGCTTGAAGTTTCTGTACCAATGCTTCCCTGTCTCCTCTTTCCATTTTTGTCATCTGTGCTCTTGCTGCATCTCAGTAAAGGAAGGAGCAAATAAGTCTGGCTGCTCAGTTCCTTAGTGCTTGACAGAAACTGAGCTGGTTTTGTTTTTGTTAAGAAACTATAGCAAAGTAGGGATTCCATCTTTCATGGCAAGTTAGAAGAACAACAACCAAAAAAAAGGTAATAGTTGACATTGAAAGCCACCAAGGGGGTATTACTAACATGTTATAGTACGTCAAGTTTTTTTTTGTGATGTACGCAAGTGTACAATGAATATGCCATAAAACATCATCTAAACATGTCTATGCTGCCCACTGCACTTCCCTGTGAGCTCTGAGGAGAGAGGGAACACTTGATTAGATCTATTACTAGGAAATTGTGGGAGGGTTGGAGAGATTTGAAGAATTGTAGAAATCTGGCAAGGTTAGGAATAATTTAAATTTCAATTTGTGTGCAGATTTGAGAGAAGTTTCTTCACTTTTAGCAGTTTTCTCAGCTAGAGATTGTCCTCACTTTTATAGCAGCTTGCAGCTGGAACTGGATACCAAAACTAAAAGGGCAAGAAAGTTTTTCTCAAACATTAAGAAATCATAAAGTGCCTCTCCCTGTTTTCTGGTTTCTGTTTTAAGTGAAACAAGGGTTCTGAATGTGTTTCTTAATTATGAGTCATGTCCTGAGTAGTTTCATCCTATTTGATTAAGTTATGTCAGATTGCCAAGCTGAAGATAGTATGCAGTTGTTAAATGACAAACTATGACATTTTTAATATTTTATATTTTTTAAATAATTAAAATATTTTAATATGCTCAAATGAAGTACAAAAATATAACCCAATGGCTATTTAAAATTTGCCTACTCTTGGTATGTTGATGTATATCCATATAGATCCACATGTGTAATTCAACTCCATCAACTCAACAAATGCTTTCTCAAGGCAAATTTTCTATCTGAAATATTGTGTGAAGGATTAGGACTTGTGAATGAGTTAACAGTAAGCTATTTTTGTGAAAAGAATAGGAGTCTGCCCAATATGCTGATGTTGGCATATATGTGCTAAGGCAACAAAATAAGTTTAAATTACTTAATACTGACAGCAACATGATTTTAAAGTTCCCGTAGTTTGTTAGTTATGCAAGTTAGTTAGTAGGACTTCAAAGACACAGGATTTTCTTAATTTGATATACATTTTCTAACACATCTGCTTTAACTATAGGCATTTCAAGACGATTTGGAACAGGAACAAGTCAAGGTGAATTCTCTAACCCATATGGTGGTGGTGGTGGATGAAAACAGTGGAGACAGAGCTACTGCTGCACTTGAAGAACAGCTTCAGGTAATGACTAAACTTCTGTCTCAGAGAAAAAGCTGTCAGAGTCATTAAGTGTTAATAAGTTTGAAGAACTACTAGTAGCATTGGGTGTATCTCAGAAGATGTTTCTGAGGATTATCTTAAATATTTCTGTAGGACATGACTTTTGCATAGATGGATACATGCATGTATTTTGAAGGAAAAAATCAAATATCTGAGAGCAACTTAGTTTTTTGTTTTTTTTTTTGTTTCCTTCAATATCTGCCTGTTTTATTATCCAAGGACAAGTGTTTGTCTTTGATTTCTTAACTGTATTTCATTACTCCTGATAGAAGTAAAGTGATTCTCTGTTTTAGTTAAGGATAAGGATATTCCATGTAAGAATCTACAGGATTCATCAGAGTGTGAGTTATTGGGGAGTATTCTTTTGATGGGAAAGTTGGTACGTGTGGTATATTTTGGTGTTACAGTAATGAAGTGTCATTATCCAGTGTCAAGTTCCTAAAGACACATTCATTTTAAATAATGGACGTACATGTGTCTTTTTATGGAAATGCTGGTCCTACAAAATTGAAATTGGAATTTTTAAAAATCAGAAAAAAAACCAAATAGTAAATGTCTAGAGTATCATATTTTTGTAGACAAATAACAGTTATCAAGAAATATCAAAAACATACTGGTTTTTCTAAAGCTCTTTTTTAGGAAAGTCATAATTTCTTTCCCATAATTCCATTTCTTGGAAATGAAGAGAATCAGCTCAGTCTGTCCTTGGTCTCTTCTGTTTCACTGTATCTCATCTTCCGTGTACATGTTTTTTACAATGGTTTATCATTTAGAATTCTTATGACTAGGCTTTCCAGAGTACTAGAACTGGGAGAAGTTAGCAGCAGCATCCTTGCTATCCAAACCTGTTCTAAATTGCATTTTGACCCAAAGCCTAAACAATCAACATAAATAAAACTTTCTGTGTCTTCTGTTTTATAGATAATATTACTTGAATGTCCTTAAAAGAATAACACATTGGAAATACATTCATGATAAAGCTAGCAGCAGAGATGTTATAAAAATTGCTAAATATTAGCTTTTATTATATGAAAGTTTAGTATTTCACTCACATCTTTAAGAATTTGCTTTTATTGCATTTCTTGTATTTCAATGCTTTTGCTGTAATTTCTGAATGGAGGTAAGTGAATAATCAGTATTGAGATATATTGAAGGATACCCCTGTGTTGGTGGTCAGCTCTCTGGGGTCACTGCTGAAGAAGTATGGCAGTATTAGAACCAGGCTTTCTTCTATATATCTGTTTCAGAAGGAAAAAAGTACTTTTATTTCATTTTGCTTCATTACACAAGTAAACAAAAAGTTTTCTGGGTTTTGAATCATTAAAGACCAAGATTTATCTAAAGAAGCTTTCAGTATATTCAGCTAGAAGCATAGACAATATCTGTGTGCTGCCTTGAATCTTGCTAATTTGGGTGCCGACACCAGTAAATCAATAATTACTTTGGAATTTAGAGTAGGCAGTAAATATTTGGCTAAGATGCTGAGCACCAACACTTAAAAAGTCTCAAGGACCCAAGAACTGAACACAGTACTGCATGTGGGGTCTCACAAGAGCAGAATAGAGGGGCAGAATCACCTCCCTTGACTGCTGGTCACACTCCTTTTGATGCAGCCCAGGAGACAGTTGTTTTTCTGGGCTACAAGCATACACCTCCAGCTCATGTTAAATTTTTTGAAAGCCAGCACCCCCAACTCCTTCTCTTTGGGGCTGCTCTCAATCCAGCCTCTGCCCAGCCTGTGTTTAGTATTGGGATTTCCCTGTCAGGTGCAGGACCCTGTACTTGACCTTGTTGAAATTCATGAGGTTTGCACTGACCCACCTCTCAAGCATGTCCAGGTCCCTCTGGATGACATCCCTTCCCTCCCATTGGACAGCAGCATACAGCTTGATGTGTCAGTGAACTTGCTGAGGGTGCGCCAAATCCCACTGTCCATGTTGCTCTCCTGAGGCCTCATCTGGAGTATTGTGTGCAGTTCTGGTGTCCTCAACATAAAAAGGACATGGAGCTGTTAGAACAAGTCCAGAGGAGGGCCACGAGGATGATCAGGGGACTGGAGCAGCTCCCATATGAAGACAGGCTGAGAAAGTTGAGGCTGTTCAGCCTGAGGAAGAGAAAGCTGTGTGGAGACCTCCTAGCAGCCTTCCAGTATCTGAAGAGGGCCTATAGGAATGCTGGGGAGGGACTCTTCATTACGGACTGCAGTGACAGGACAAGGGGTAACAGGTTCAAACATAAACAGGAGAGGTTTAGATTGGATATAAGGAAGTTCTTTACTTGTAAGGGTGGTGAGGCACGGGAATGGGTTGCCCAGGGCGGTTGTGAATACTCTGTCTGTGGGAGTGTTCAAGGCCAGGTTGGACGAGGCCTTGGGTGGCACGGTTTAGTGTGAGATGTCCCTGCCCATGGCAGGGGGGTTGGAACTACGTGACCTTAAGGTCCTTTCTAACCCTAACTATTCTATGATTCTGTGTTAAACAATGCCAGTCCCAATACCAGCGACTGAGGAATGCAACTCATCACTGACCTCTGCTTGGACATTCATATATTTATGCCCAGGAGAACTAAGTTACTGTAACCCACCTACTGTTCTAGCAAAATGTTACATCTCCTTTTTTTTTTTTTGGTGTACAGAAAAAGAGTTTGGATTTTGTTTTATTTTCAGTTCATGTCTGTCATGGTTTAAGCCCAGCTGGTAACTCAGAACTACACAGCCACTAGCTCTTTTCCCCCCTTCTTTCTCCCCTCCCCTGCTTCCGGAGGGATGGGAAGGAGAATCGAAAGAATGTAACTCCCACAGGTTAAGATAAGAACAGTTTAGTAGCTAAGGTATAACAGAAATCACTACTGCTACCACCAATAGTAATAATGATAAAGGAAATAACAAGGGAAGAGAATACAACCACTCACCACCCCACCAACCGATACTCAGCCTGATTCAAGCAGCAGTCTCATCCTTCTAGGTTCCCAGGTAACTCCCCCCAGTTTACATACTGGGCATGATGTACTGTAGCATGGAATACCCCTTTGGCTAGTTTGGGTCAGGTGTCCTGTCTCTGCTTCCTCACAGCTTCTTGTGCCCCTCCTCCCTGGCAGAGCATGAGACTCAGAAAATCCTTTGTCAGAGTAAACATTACTTAGTGAAAACTAAGTAACACTGGTGTTATCAGTGCTGTTCCCAGGCTGAAAGTCAAAAATACAGCACTTCACCAGATACTAAGGAGAAAAATGACTGCTACTGCTGAACCCAGGACAATGTCACTTGCAAACTGTATGTAAGCATGGAAGATACAATGTTTTGGCAGGCACAGCCATTGGAGCATTTGACAAAAAGCACAATGAAGCCAAGTTCTAAGCTTGATTATGTATCTGTCAGTCTGATACTGAAAAATAGAACCAAACAAGAGCATGCACAATCAGACAGAACTGCTTAATAAATCTGCCTGAGTAAGATGTTGGTCAGAATCAGATCTGGAAAAAAAAGAATGGCATAGAACGTAGAAACCATTAAGTGTCCCCTGAAACAAATTATCCACAGAAAACTTAACCTTTCTAGGAAAAATAAAAGTAAACACAATTACAGCACTTCTCTTACAAACAGATATTGTACTAAGGTAGTGTAAGTTGGTGAGTGTAAGTATTAAAACTAACTTTACATAACATTAGCTACTTGACATACCAGTATCATGAAGCTCTATCTGTTTATGTTGCTGCTGAGAACTTACTATTTAGACATACAACTCCTAAACCCCTATTAGACTCAATCCAGATAGTTACCAAAAGGCAGCTGCTCAGTTAGTCTCAAATCTATATATAGTGCTTCAAAATCAGAGGACTACAGAACCTAATCTTTTGCCATAGTCTGGCTAATTTCTCAGGGAAAATGTGGGAAATTATCTTGAGCCCAAACAAATAGCTGGATGACATACAGAACCTGTCAATGCAGGGATATTTTAGAATCATAGAATAATTAGGGTTGGAAAGGACCTTAAGGTCATCCAGTTCCAGCCCCCCTGCCATGAACAGGGACAGCTCCCATTAAACAATACCACCCAAGGCTCTGTCTTTGTTCCTTACTGTTAGACTGTGACATGTAACGGAATAGTCTGTGGCTTCTCTAATTATATCTAGCAGACAACAGGTCCCTTAAGGACTCCTGTGGGCTAGCTTAAATTAGAGCCCTCCCAGGCTTCAGGGATCTGAGTCTGTGCTGGAAAGAGATCTGCATTAAACATATCAACTGCTCCTGATGGCTTTTTACCCTGCTGAGGGAAGGGAGCTTGAGACTGTAATTTACACCCTCTGTGATATATTCATATTATTCAGGGTACTTCCATTTGATTGAAGAAGATGTATGGGTAGTTCTTGTAAAAATATGTCCAAAAGGAGTGAAGAATGTTAAAAGATAGAATAGACTATTTCAGTCCGAAGACACTTACAAGGATCATCTAGTCCAACTGCCTGAGCAAGTTCACGGTTGACCAAGAGAAAGCGTGTTGTTAAGTAGATTGTCCAAATGGCTCTTAAACACTGACAGGCTTGTGATATCAACCACCTCTCTAGCAAGCCTGTTAGCAAGCCAGTGTTAGACCACCCTCTCAGTAAAGAAATGCTTCTTAATCAAATGATCATTTATGTTGGGAATGACTTTTAAGATCACTGAGTCAACCATTAACCACTACCAAGTTCACCAGTGAGCCATGTCCCTAAATGCCACATCCACACATCTTTTAAATACCTCCAGAGATAGTGATGCCAATGCTTCCCTGGGCAATCTGTTCCAATGCTTGTCAATCCTGTTGGTAAAGAAACTTTTCCTAATACCCAGTCTAAATCTACGCCTGCTATTTAAGGCCATTTCTTCTTGTCCTCTCACTTATTACTTGGGAGAAGAGACCAACACCTACTTCACTACAACCTCCTTTCAGTCATTTGTAGAGAGTGATAAGGTCTCCCTTCAGCCTCCATTTCCTCAGGCTGAACAACCCCAGTTCCCTCAGCTGTTCCTCATTAGACTTGTGCTCTGGGCCCTTCACCAGCTTTGCTGACCTTCTCTGGACCTGCTCCAGCAACTCAATGTGTCTCTGGTAGTGAGGGGCCTAGAACTGAACACAGTATTCCAGGTGCAGCCTTACCAGTGCCAAGTACAGGGGGCCAATCACTTCCCTAGTCCTGCTGGCCACACTATTTCTGATATACGCTAGGATGCCATTGGCCTTCTTGGCTACCTGGGCACACTGTTGGCTCATGTTCTGCTGGCTGTTGGCCAGCACCCCCATGTCTTTTTCTGATGCACATTTTTCAAGCCACTCTTCCCCAAGCCTGTAGCATTGCATGGGGTGGTTGTGACCCAAGTGTAGGACACTGCACTTTGTCATGTTGAACCTCATACATCTGGCCTTGGACCTTCAATCCAACACATCCAGATCCCTCTGTAGGGCCTTCCTACCCTCCAGCAGATCAACACTCCCCCACAGCTCAGTGTTATTAGCAAACTTACTAAGGGTGTAGTTATTGGTGCATGGGAGAAATTCTATGAATGTGCTGAATATGTCTTTTTTAAAAAACTAATATTATATGTGGACAAAAGTATATTTCATCTATTCCTCCTTCCTTTAAAAAGTGGATAGCCTCATCTTGTTAGAAAAACATCTTTCAATAAAACTATTCTATTAGTTGCAGACTTGAGGCATATTCCTTAACTTTTTGTATATTCACTTCAGTATTCCCAAGAGTTGTGTTGGTTATACTCGGTTTCTTCTGTTCTCGTGTTCCCTTACTTAGACTTTTTTTGCAGACTAGGAATATTTTATCTTCTGGTTTTGGTAGTCATAAAGAGTGTTCTTTCAAAGCCCCCTGGGGAAAAAAAAAAAATACATGCGGGTTTCTTGGGAAAATCCAGTGAGCGCTGTAAAAAGAGGAATTTTGAGGGAGCAGGAAGGCATTTTACTTTTCAGTCTGATATCAGTCAGTTTCTCTGGAGATTGTTTTTTCAGATGTTGGGAACAAAACCATTGATGCAGTCTGAGTTTCTGGGCACCACACAGACTACTTACAGCATCAGCTACTATTTTATGTGAATACGGAGATAAAGTTGAGCAACATATGATTTAGTAGTCAATAACTGCTTCACAAAGAAACAGTCCTGACATGGTATTTTTGACTTGAAACTGTGTTTCTTAAACCTATTTGACCAAACAGTATTTCTTATGGTTGTTATCTCTCATGAGAAATAACAGGTTTCAGGCAGGTCACTCTATCAACCCTTTTATCAGTGCAGTTACTTAGTCATTTTACTTACTTTATTAAAATAAAGTGTCTTATGAAAATTTTAAAGGTAGGGGTTTTGGCTCTTTGAAATCATGTGCAGAAAGTAGTGTTTTGAATTGACTCAGTGAAAGTTTTTCAGTATGCATGTCAATGCATTTCTTAGAGCAAATGCAGAGCCAAGTATTCTTGAGTTTCTGGTGTTTTCTGAATGAGCAAGCAAAAAGTATTATTCAAGGTATATCGTAGTGATAAAGGCAAGTTGATGAAGATGTTACTGCAGATGTTCAAAGCAAACTATTTCTTTATGGGGATTGTTAAGAAAAGTCAGCTGCTTGAATGTGACGTATTGAGAAATTAATTCAGGTATGAGTTTATTTATAAAATACTTATCAATTAAAGATTTACTGATTTATTTATAAACTATCAAAAGCATACAATATAAGTCTGAAGTAGTATAAACATGAAAGATACTGAATTGAGTTTGAGGCTTACACTATGATTAGCATAACTTAAGTATTCAAATACAATATGCAGACACATAGAGAAATTAAGTAACAGAGAAAAGTGACAGTTCATCTATGTGATTGTCTGTTGCTGTTGCAGTCATAGACATGGTAAATGATGATTGTATGCCAGTTACCACAACATTCATTATGTGTGATGATGTGATTTATGGGCAGTTATGTAAGGTATGTTTTCATACAGAACTGTACTCTATTGCAGTTAATGATAGAAAAGGAGCCTTGTCTTGTGTAGCTTTAATGGTCCCAGGAGTGAGTCTGTAGCTCAAACCAGTCTGAACTTTGTAGACATTCCTACTTAGGTATCTAATGTGGTGCTTTATTGTATGGGGTAGTACACCTCTAATTTTGGTTTCCTTCATATTCTAATTGAGAATATTTAGGATGTTTTTCTTGAACAGAGTTTAGAAAATTGAATATTTATAATCTTTAACCAGTATTTGGAAAGTGTTTAAATAGAAAAGAAAAAAAATCTAATCTATTTAAATCTATTTTTTTTTTTTTAGTTTATCTCAAATATATTATCCATCCCATGCAATCAGTTGATTACTGAATAATAGTAATTAAGGAATTATTATTGAATTAGTAATCAGTGGTTTGATATTTGTTTTTGTAGATTAGTGTATCATTCCACCAAGATTTCCTCTGCCTCCATGCACATATAATATATGTATATCTATTACATAAGTCCCTCTGCAAGCTGGAGAACAATCAGAATACCAGGTTGGAAGGGACATTCAGGATCATCTGGCCCAACCTTTCTGGGCATAGCATGACCTAGACTAGATGTTGTAGCACCCTGTCCAGTTTAATCTTAAAAACGTCCAGATTGAATATAAAGACCCAAGAGCTTGCGTAACTCATGGTGTTGCATACTGTAAGAATGAAGTTCTTTAAGAATGTAGAGTCTATGAAAGTCTGTTAAAGTCTGTCCTTTTTTAATTTCATATTTTTCTTGTCAAAGACTCTGTATTTGGCATATATGAGAATTAAAAATTTCAGGCAGGTGAGAAATACTGCCTGGATGTGCAGTGTCATTTATTCTGATCTACACCTGCATTACCAATGGAGAGAAATCTGCTCATTAAAAGGTTTTTCCTAAAACATTAATCTAAATCCAATGTACCCAAACCTTTGCTGCTTAACTTTGGGATAATCTGCAAATTTTTTAATAAGAACTGTATTTTATGAATGTAGTACATAATTAGTGTCCATAAGCTTCTGTTGTAAAAGAGGCACACAAACAACCAAATGTGACTCACCTCACTATCTGTATAAATAGAATTTTAGCAATTAAGAGATTTTTCTTCTCTGGTGATGGGAAGAAAATGCATATAAGGAAAATCTAGTACTTAGACTTGGACCTTGTTAAACAACAAGAAGAAACCACTTTTGATTTTGTTGAATCAGGTACAATGTTTCTGAGTAGATAACTACTAATAATTATCCTAAATTGTTAGGAAAGACAGAGTCTCAGATCAGGGTTCAGATTAGAAGCATCTGTAGGTTATCTTTGATCACATTATAATTCATGGCAATCAAACACTTATACTAAAAATGAAATCACATGTGAAAAGAAATCACATTCTTAGATTTGCAAAATTGCTTGGCTTTTATCTAGATCTAATTAGGAAAGAAGGCAATTATACAATACGTAATTCCAAATATATAACGAAACCATGATCTTAATATTAAACCTGAAAAAGGCAAACAAAGCAGCTTTCTCTAAACCTACTTTGTAATTATGTAGTAAGTGACTGGGAAGGAATATTTCTCTGTGTTATTGTATTTGTGCTGTTTAAGAATTGACATATTTTAAAGTTAGCATTATTATGCTATTTGATTAAAGATAGTTTTCATTTTTTTTTAAATTGAACCAATATCTAATATTATTAAGTAATTGGCATGACAGGAGCCCCTTTAGTCTGCAAGACTTGTTATAGGTATAATGTTTACTAAATGATAAACATAGTAGCTGCTTTTTGCTTTGACATAAAATTGATAAAGTGACAAATTCAAATGGCATCCTAAAATTTTACCTCGCATTTTCTAGGCAGTGCAAAATTGAATTCTTTCATTCCTGCTAGAAAATGCAATCTGAATATTTTGGATGCCACACTTTTTGCTAAAATTAAATTACAATCATCTGAAAAATATGTAAAAATACAGCATCATAAAATATTTCTAATTATAAGGGAGAATTATCAAGCAAATAAATATGAAAAATTAACTTTTTGTCAAAGCATGCATTTGGAGTAGAGGGAAAAAATAAGAATGCAGTAGTATAGAATAGGTTTTAGATTTTATAGGGGTTTTTATTTGGGAGCAGCTGAATAATTTGCATATGATGCTCAAAGATAATTAAATAATTGTAAATTGTTGCAATAAAAGTTTTATGGAATGTGACACCATCGCAGCATTATTAAAGCTCATCTTCTGTCTTAGGCATTTTTTAATAAAGGATAGTAGGAAATTAAAATAAAGTAATGCTTGATTTCAACTAAAATAAGGGAGAGGTAACAAGGGAGTGTTTTGTGTAATTCTAAAATTTCTGTAGTAGCATAAGCTATGAATATCTGGGAAACCTCACTGAGATTGTGCTGGTTAGTTTATAAGGTGAAGGTTTTTTTAATGCAATATTTTAAAACAGTTAAGAACTTATATCAACCACAGTGATGGTGCAATTTAAGAAAAAGATAGTTCTTGCTTTGATTACATCTTTGGGCCACTATATGTTTCAAGTAGTTACGTTTTTAGCATTGTAAAGTTTTGAAACTGAGGGGTTTTCTGAGTGTGTAATATCAAGAGACTTAATAGAAAACTGTATCTGTAGGTTAGTATTAAAATTCTCAGCTATTGGCTCTGTTGCTTTTCCTAGTCTCTTCATTTTTTATTGTTCTTTTTTGTTCCAAATGGTGATAAGATCCATTTATGAGTGGCATGCAACATATTTTAAGTGCTTAAGACTGTAAAAAGTGAATTAGGGAAAAGTTTTCACAAAAATTTGTAATGCCATAGAAAAATCAGATTGTTTCATTAAAAAAAAAAAAAGCAAATATCTGTTGTGTATTTCTTTTCTTCTAGCGCTTTGGAAACCGGTGGGCAGCCATCTGCAGATGGACAGAAGAACGATGGGTCCTTTTACAAGATATTCTACGTAAATGGCAGCACTTTGCAGAAGAGCAAGTGAGTAGTTTCAACAGTTGCAAGTTGGCATGTCCTTCAGAAAATTGCACAAGAAAAGGCCTAACTGAAGTCTTTTTATTCTCTTCAATTTTCTTTCAGTGCCTTTTTGATGCATGGCTTACTGAGAAAGAGGATGCTGTGAGAGAAATTCATACAACTGGCTTTAAAGATCAAAATGAAATGCTGACCAGTCTACGGAAATTAGCTGTATGTATTTTTCATTCTCTTATTTTGTGTTCAACTTCTCATTTGTGAGTCTGACTGCATGTGACTTTCTCCCACTCTCAGTCAATATGGTTTAACAGAATAGCTCTTTCATACTTTAAAAATGGACATTCTAATGTTGATGGAATAAGTTGGCCCATGGCCTTGCTGATAAAGGAGACAATAGATACAGATATTTTCCTTGGCTGTCAAAAATTTATGAACTGAAGTAGCATTTTGGTGCCTTAAAATGATGTATACTTTTGTACTTAATGTTTTTTTGTTGATAATATTGATGTATATATAGTGTGTGATTGATTATATATGTATATCTAAAAAGACATATGCATATGACTAAGCTTTACAGCAAAACCTTTTATGTATTCCTTGAACTTGAAAAAGCTACATATTCAAAAGTTGTGAAATGCTGACATTAGTATTACTTTACAACTAAAACTCAACTGTATTTTGGGATTCTGTTTACATATGCAAAATGTACCCTTTTCAACATATCCTCAACCTCACTCTTCAAAAAATACTTCACTGTGCATTGTCTTTATGGAAGGAATGTGTCTGACTGATCTGGAAAGTCGCTGTGCTAGTAGAGGTGGAAAACTTGTCACAGCCTAGACTTCGAAATATTTTTATAGCATTAGGACATTTGTAAAGCAAATGGTACAGTATGCGCTATTTTTTTACATAGCAATGGCTATTTATACATTTAGAGGAAAGGAAACACTCATGTCTGTGCTTTTGTTAAAATAGGTAATTTACTATTGCTATAAATAGGAACTTCTTTAGCAATCTGTTTGAAGGTAACTATCATTATTTCTTGTCAAATTGTGGGTTGAAAGAAGTGTCCTTGGCATTATTTCAAGACTTGAATTTACACTTTACATGGTAGAATTTTCAGGCATGAACAATTCTCAATTTATTATTAATTATTTAGTTATACAGTAAGCTTAACCTTAGATTTTTAAAAATAATTTTAGAATTTTTGTCCTTCTCATCCTTCTGTATTAAAACTAGAAACATTTTGGCTTTTGGACAATATAAGCGCTATGATGTTTCTGAAGTTTAAGTAACTGGCTTTTAAAATCTACTCTATTTTGTCCTCACATATACAAATATTAAAGTTGTGGGGTTTTTTAATTAGAATTCTTACAGCTTGATTGTTTAAGTCTTACCTTGGTGGTGGTCCAAAATTAGTGGTAAATATCCTTGTTGATTTGTGGAATGACAAAGAAGTTAATATTTGTTGATTTCTTTTTTTTCCAAAATTCAAGACCTAAAAATATGATTGTTAGCATAATCTTATTTATTGCCCACTAAATCAGAGTAGGATAATGAGAAATAAGAACAATCTTAAAACACCTTCTTATCCCTCCCTTCTTCCCAGGCTCAACTTCACTCCTGACTTTTCTACCTCCTACCCTAGGTGTCACAGGGCAATGGAGAATGGGGGTTGCAGTCAGTTCATAACACTTTGCTGCAAATTCCTCTTCACACTATTTCCCTGCTCCAGCATGAGGTCCTATCCCCATGGAAGAGAGTTCTTCATGAGCTGCTGCAGCATGTGTCCCTTCCACAGTATGCAGTCCTTCAGGAAGCATGCTATAGTCTGGGTCCCTTGTGGGATCACAAGTTCTGCCAGCAAACCTGCTCCAGTGTGGGCTTCTCTCCACAACACCACAGGTCCTGCCAGGAGCCTGCTTCAGCACAGGTTCTCCACAGGGTCACAGCTTCCTTTAGGCGCATCCGCCTGCTCTGGTGTGGGGTCCTCCCTGGTCTGCAGGTGGATTTCCATGGGCTGCAGAGCACAGCTTACTACACCATGGTCTGCACCATGAGCTGCAGAGGAATTTCGGCTCTGGCTCTTAGAGCACCTCCTTCCTCACTGAATTTGATGTCTACAGGGCTCTTTGTCACATTTTTCTCACTCCTCTATCTCAGAACTTCTGCACAGCAGGTTTTACCCTTTCTTGATGAAATAATTGCACAGGCACCACTGGAGTCACTGATGGCCTCAGCTGTGGGGGGCAGTAGGTCTATTTTGGAGCCATCTGGAATTGGTTCTATCCAATGTGGGGGAAGCCTCTGGTGTCTCTTCACAGATGCTCCAGTTGCAGCCCTCCTGTACTGCTGATCCTCCTTTTCTCTCAGCTTTAGCAGTAATATTCTAATTCTTTATTGAAATGAATAGGTAGAAGACATTTTTAATCAGTATAAAACTTCATGCAGTTCTAATGTTGTGTGGAAATTGATGTCAAATCAGTTAGATTTTCTCTTCATTTATATGCTGTACCCACAATATCTATTTGTAAGAATATTTTTTTAGATAAAACTGGTTTTGCAAGAAATTTTTGTGCTTTAATGATCTCAAATGACTTGTTTCAGAGGATTTCAGTAGTTGTATGTGAAAATTTATCTCTTTTGTCATTAACTCTCTACTGGGATCTACTTAGACTAAAGGTCAGAAAAACTGTTTTAGGCCTTAATACTTTGTGCATGTAATAGTACTGACTTCTTTTTCCCTCATGTCGATGGATAGTTGCTCTAGTTCTAAAAATAGTTCTTTAAAACAATTGTGCTTAGTTTTGGTTTATTTTGTTGTTGTTTTTGTTGGTTTTGTTTTTGTTTTGTTTTTTTAATTTTCCACCTACTGTTTATTCACTGTCACTGTAATTGTCACTATAATTCCTACACAAGGCAAAGCAACGGTGATGGAGCATGAGTATGTGATGCACTGAGAATGTAGAATGTAAATGAACAGGCTGAGGTGAAAATTTACTGTCATTTATGGCACAGGTTTGTCGTTTTCCTGTCCGTGCCTAAGTTAAACAAACTGTAAAATGAAGGTGATGGCATTCCTCTGTTTTGTAACGCATTGGGATTTACTAAAAAAAGTACAAAAGTACAAAATAACTAATAGAAGCACATTACCAATAAATAAGGAAACCACTTTACAATATTGAAATATTGGAGTTTACAGTATGCACTTGACATAAGTTATGACTGAGTTATTTGGTAATTTGGTAAAGAAAACAGTACAATTTATTTCCTTGCAGATTTGCAAATTGTGCATTTTTTTGCTTATCAGTATTTTAGGTACTAGTATTTTTTTCCCAGTGAGTCCTAATACCCAATATATTACAAAGTACAACAAAACTTTAAGAATTTTTTGAAATTTTGATGTAGTTGTTAACATTAGTGCAGTTTTAAAGTTATTAATATCACACAGCTGTTAGCTTTCTGATTTATGTTGCCACCTAAGGCATGCTGAGATGTCTGGGGTTGCTCCACCTGCCATGTTTTCTTTCGTGAAGTGCAGTGTGTTCATTCCAACATGTCAGTTCTGACAGCAGTTTTTACACTAACAACAGCATGGAAGCATAGGAGTTTCTATGAAATACCCCTATCCATTTTCAGTGTTTATGATACTCTCTTTTGTAATTTTCTTCTAGGTTTGTTGGGTTGGTTTGGTTTGATTTTGTTGGTTTGTTTGGTTTTTTATGTATAAATTACTGTTCTTCCTCCTGTTACTTTCTTTAACAGATCCTAAAAGGAGATCTAGAAATGAAAAGGCAAATGATGGGTAAGCTGAAGTCACTCAGCCAAGACCTCCTTGTAGCTGTGAAAAATAAAGCAGTGGCTCAAAAGCTGGAAGGTCGTCTTGAAAATTTTGCCCAGCGCTGGGAGAGCCTTGTGCAGAAGGTGGAGAGCAGCTCTAAACAGGTATGTTAAAACCATAATTTTGTCACTTGGTGGCAGTCGAATGCTTGAAGTCGTGTTGGTGCTATTGATCATGTTGTTTTATTTTTTTATCTGCATGCTTGCTTAAGACAAGCTTTATTTTTAGGGCACCATAATACAACTGTAATACAACTTTCCAGAATTTCAAATATCGCTTTAGTTTATGATCTCTCTTTATAGTGTTGATTAGTTTTTTGGTTTGTTAACTGTAGTTTCAGGGGTGACACAATCCATCATGTAAATACTGTTTCCAGTTATTTTTTTTTTTTAACCTCTAATAGTTGGTCACTTCAAATGTAATGTTTTTATGGCTGTCTCTGTGAAATAGCAGTTGGTCTGAAATTAGTGTAAGAGCTATTTGCTAGTTAAAGAGAAATTATTTTAATTTCTTTTCAGTAGTGAAAGTTGAAAATAAATTACTTCTTTTACTTCTCCTTATGTTACGCTGATTTACAGGTTAAAAAGAGAGGCCATAAAAAGAGAAGGCTTTTTTTTTTTTTTTTTTT
>NDXB01013307.1:43636-78863 GCA_002631895.1 Agapornis roseicollis | reverse complement strand
CAAACTTAAACAGGGGAGGTTTAAATTGGATATAAGGAAGAAATTCTTTCCTGTGAGGGTGGTAAGATGCTGGAATGGGTTGCCCAAGGAGGTTGTGAGTGCTCCATCCCTGGCGGTGTTCAAGGCTAGGTTGGATGAAGCCTTGTGTGACATGGTTTAGGGGGTCCCTGNGAATGGGTTGCCCAAGGAGGTTGTGAGTGCTCCATCCCTGGCGGTGTTCAAGGCTAGGTTGGATGAAGCCTTGTGTGACATGGTTTAGTGTGGGGTGTCCCTGCTTATGGCAGGGGTGTTGGAACTAGATGATCTTAAGGTCCTTTCCAACCCTAACTATTCTATGATTCTATGAAGTTTATGAACCATCTGAGAAAAAACCTCTGCAACAGAGCTCTCAGAAGACCTCAAACAGCCCAGGAAGAAAAAAAGGTGGTAGCACCAAAACAGATCCAACTAAAAGGCAAATTCCCAACAGCCATCATAAATAATAAAAAACATCTGCTGCAGACATAACATCATTGGAATCTGTGTGATTGACTATGACAGCAAAGGAACTCTGACATTGACAATGGCTTTTCTTGGGCTTTATTTTTTTCTAAGCATGTTAACATGGCTTACCCATTGGCTTGCTTCATTTCACTGTGGCATTTTGCCCTTCTTGTTTTTAAGAGTAGAGTAAGCAATACATTATGTATCATTGTCTCCCAAGTTAGAATTTCAAGGCTAAGAATTCACCCTCTGGGGAGTGAGTTGCTACAGGAGCTCCCAGGGCCTTTATGTCTGAGGTTGAAACAAGGTCTCTGAAAGAACAGCTCATCTGCCCCATTGTTCACTGTAATGCTTTATTCCCCAACAGGGCAGGCAAAAGCTATGAAAAACTGGCTGCAAGAGCCAAGGGAAAAGAAATAGCCCTAACTTACTATGCAGAGAACTCTCACAGGCCACGTATCTTCAGTCAGATCCATTATAGTGGGAGACAAAACTGCATCTCAGGTTGATACTTAGTGATCTCTGGCTTCTCGACACTGGTGTCAGCATCCTGCTAGTAGCATTTGTTGTACTATCTAGCTGTAATGGCTCCACATTGAAGATTCTCTAAAGGCCAGCAAAGAGTTTTCAGAGTTACCTTACACCCTTTGCAACAAGTGCTGCTGAATCCTCCCTCATTCATCTTACAGACACTCTCCAAGTATGGCAGAGACTTGATTTTCACCAAGATAAAAGCTTCACAGCCATTAGTTGCCACAATTTCATAGAAGCACTCCTCCACCCAGGACACGCTGTGGCTGAACCTCTCAAGCCAGAGCCTTGCAACTCTGCCAGGATTACCCTGCTCAGGTAATTCATTACATCCTACTGCTGCTTTGGGAACCTGGTTTATTAAAGTTTCTTCATAACAAAGCTACATAGTAAGTGAAGTAAAAGGCAATGGTATGTCTGACAGCTACTAAACCATAATATTTCCTTGAAATTTTTGTTAAGTTCAACTTCTCTCAGGCATGAAATGGATTCAGTGACTGGCTAGCTCCATCCCCCCTGCAAATTCTCTTTCCAGTGCAGTGAATTTCAGCATCTTTCCGAACACACCCAGACTTTCATAAATACTCTCTTTACCATGGGATCTTTCCAGTTCTTCAGAGTACACAAGAGTTTTCAACTCTACCAAATGCTGCTTCCTTAGGTGTCAGATCTTTACAATTAGCAGCACCCAGTCAAAGTCTTTCAGGACAGGCTGAGCTGTTTCTTTGCTGCATTATCGTAGCACCACTAACCTGCATATCATATTCCCCCAGTCCAGTGATCAATACCTTGGGCATCTGTCCACCAAGCATCTGCACACCAACCACACCTTTGCCTCCTAGATGAAATGTAGTATTTTTTTAAAAGCTGTTGTTACATAGTTCAGAAATCTCCTGTCTCTGACAGTGCACGAATCTGTTCCTTCTAGCTACAAAAGCTTCTGTCTTGACTGAAAAAATACCCTTAACAGATTTTTCTATCTGAACCTTTTTCAGGGGTGATTTTGGAGGCAAAAGGAAGAGTTCAAAGAGAACAAGGACTTCTCTTATATCCATCACAGCTGTAGATTTCCCCTGACTCTTGATGCTGCCATAGTGCTCTTTTTTCATTATTGTATTACATGGTCTGTCATCAGCTGCCACTCTTGGGTCAGGTTCAGCTGTGAGCTATTTGAGACTTGAAATAACCTGTATGTAACCAGGTATTTCACTTAACACAGCTGCACACTGTACTATGCAATTCCCTGTTTCTCATTTGAAAACTATTCTGTAGACATTTCAAATCCAAAAGAAAATTCCCATATTTCCTGCTTTTCACTAAATGTTGCACATTAAAGCCTTCTTCAGTGACCACTACTGGCATCTCTAGACTCTTCTCATTACACAAAAGGTGATTAAGTAACATCACTTTGATATGACTTGCTTGATTAGTACTAGATTTATTCTTCCTTGTACTTATTTCAATGTCAGACTACTCAGTACAGTTCTTTATTACCACAGGTCTTTCTTTACCCATTAGCCTTGCTAGAAGCACCACAGATTCAACACTTCAGAATATAAATCATTTGTTGTGTGTATTAACATATTCCACATGGGAAAAAAAATGCTACTCATTTCATAATATTTAATATGTTTGAAATAAATGTGATATCTATGATTTTTAAGTAAATAGAAAAATCTAATCTCCCTATGAGCTTAATTCATGTCATACTAATGTTTGGAGCTGTTCGTCTCTGTATCAAATCCACTTCAGAATGAATCACCTAAATGCTTCCTAGACGCATACATAAATGCTTATTTTTAAACAGCCTGTGTTACAAGGCACAACAACGAGGCATTGTTTTCAACAGCCATCAATACCAGAAACAAAATTACTATGCAGATTGCCATCATTTTCCCCGAACTACGGAGGACAAAACAAAGAGTTCGGAACCCTAGGAGCGGCCTTGGCTAGTGAAGCTTCTCACATGCCCAGTGTATTCCCTTCAGTGAATGTCCCTGCCACTGCAATTTTAAACTAGAGTCTTCATAAAGTGCAAAAGTGCGTCTGGGGTGGGGAGAGCGGCAGAGGGGAAGGCTCACAGGTAGAAATTTCACTGAAGTTAAACAAACAAAAACACTTGCAAAATAAGATTCCAGGATTTTCCAGTTCGAAACAATGCATGCCTGAAACTTCCCTTGGTAATAATAGACTCCTGTTAATATCCTATGTGAGACTGAAGTTCCCAGAGCAGGTCACATTCTTGTTCATTTGCATGCTTTTGTCACTTACCAGCAGGCTGTGATACAAAGGAAAAAGGTATATGGATTATTACTGTTCACAAGATGCTTCTGCTTTATGCCTTCTCTTTTAAAACTGGTTGCTAGTTCACACATTAACACTAATTGCAGCAGCAGAGGTAGCAGATGTGGAAAGCCAATTCTCTACAATAGCCAAGTCCCAAAACATTTAAGCTTTATAGGGTAATAAGGCAGAAAGCAGCTAATGCAGCATGCAGTGTTCTCACAGAATGTGTGAAGCAGTACAGCTTAGATGAACCCATTCAAACCTAATTCACCTTTTGGGTGATCTCAGTAAATGGTTCCATCTACTGCATAAACATGTATTGATGAAGGGTGATTACATAAGTCTGGAAGGCCAAATTCTCCTCAGTAGCCAATGTAGCTGCACAAACACACAGGATTTAAACCACTTAAAAACTTCTAATAGACAATACACTGATAGAAATAACAGAATTGTTGGGGTTGGAAGGCAGATCTGGAGGTTATCCAGTCCAACCTCTCTGCTCAAGCAGGGACACTGAAAGTACGCTGTGCATGACCATGCCCAGATGGTTTGCACATCTCTCCAAGGATGAAAAGTCTCTGTGACCTCTGTTGGCAATCTGTATGAGTAAAAAAAGTGTTTCTTGATGTTCATGAGGAGCCTCCTGTGTTTCAGTTTGTGCCCATTGACTCTTTTCCTGTCACTGGGCACCCCTGAAAAGAGCCTGTCTCCATCTTCTTTGCATCCTGTCTTCAGATATTTATATCCATTGATGAGATCCACCTGAGCCTTCTCCAGGCTAAACAGTCTCAGCTGGTCTTTCCCCACAGGAGAGATGCCCTGTCATCTTTGTGGCCCTTTAGATGAACTCTCTCCAGTAGCACTATGTACATCTTCTACTGAGGAGCCCAGAAGCGAACACAAGACTCCAGTTATGGTCTCACTAGTCCTGATTAGAGGGGAAGGCTCACCTTCTTCAACCTGCTGGCATTACTTTGTCTAACACAGCCTAACACATATTGTTTGCTGCCTTAGCAGCAAGGACACATTGCTGATTCATGTTCAGCTTGATGCCCACCAGGACACTCAGGTCCTATTCTACCAACCTGCTATTCAGTTGATTGTCACCCAGCTTATACTGGTGCAAGGGGGTTAACCCTCCCAGGTGCAGGTCTTCTCACTTCTCCTCACAGAAGTTAATGAGGTTGCTTGTCGGCTCAATTCTCCTCATCCAGCCAATGCTTCATCACTTTCTCTACAAGGATCTTAAGGAAGAATGTCAAAAGTTTTACTGAAGTCCAGGTAGACAGTATCTACTGCACTTCTCTTGTGCTTATTCCCATGTTTCCAATTCCTTCTATGCCAATCTGAAAGCAAAGCATAGACTACCCCCTTTAGCTATAGGATAGCTGAACAAAGCCCACAAAAATAATGGTGTAGTCATCACCCAGGGGGTCTACCTGATCACAATCTTCCAACATCCTTGTCTGTATTTTCCTTTTGTTACAGTGCAATATGGTACCTCTACATTTTTAGGATTCCTGACACCTTATTCCTGTTGGCCTCTTGGAATAATGAGCATTCAGGCTTTTCAGACCTTTGACAGCACGTCCCCCTTCTATAGAGGCATTCATCAGTTCAAACCAAAGGGTGTCACTGTGAGTGATCAAAACACATTTATGTGCATATATATGTTTCCTTCTGTGATTTACATTAAGGAACTGCAGATTTCTTAACCAAATGTTAATTCCCTACTGCAGGGTAGCTGCAGGGAGTGTTTTAAGTAAAAGATACTAATTGAGAGTAGCTGCTATATCCAAACTACTTTAAAGGATGAAAGCAATCCAGAAAATCACTTGAGACTGCAAGTGTACCAGAAACCCAAGCAGAAATGTACTAAACCCCTGTGAGCCTTCAGAGAAGCCACACGCTTGCAGATCCCCAGGCAATGACAAATGGAGTTCCAAAAAAAACCACCAAAACCAAGCATTTCAGAAAAGGTAGTGAATACAAAGACACCATTTCTAGTACCAAGCACTATAGCTTTCCAAAGGATTCAGCTGGTATATCATAGTAGGTGGTAGGTTATCAAGATGCCTTCAGTATTTGAGTCCCAGTCCCTCATTTCTAGGCTGAGAATGCTGTGCAGTCTTTTGCTTTATCTCTGGTTTGCAAAGTCTACACATTCCCACTTGAAACAAGTCTTGCAAACTTAGCAGCAAAGGAAACATTATACTGATTTATTTTTTCGTTTCTATTCCTTTCTGCTTCTCAAATTACTGCTGCAAAGAAAGGTAAAAGCACTTTCAAGAGATATATCCCTTCTCACATATAGCTATTTGGACATGTAATTTCTTACACCAATTAAAGTGTGACATCTTATATATCACAGTATAATAACTATAGTTCTTTAAAGAGTGCAATTAATTAAGCCTCAGAAAAGCCATGTGAAATAGCCAAGATATGTTATTTTACAGGTGAGGGAACCAAGACATAGAAAAGGTTAGGACCAAGAAGAAACATGAGAAATACTTAGTATGAGCACAACAGAAATACTGTAAATTTTCACTTCTTGATTCCAACAGCTTATTGATTTGCAAGCAGATATTCAAAATGTTGTAATAGGACCAGTTTTGAATAGTCTGTTATAAAAACCCAAGTCCCTTCAGTCCCCTTTTTTCCTCCCTTCAGAGCTTAGTATATAGCTTGAAGGTCTGGATTTTTAGCATCTGAAAATACCCGGTATAGATGGCCTCTGAATGAAGGTCATTCAGAAACTAAAAATAATTAATTCCTGAAACTGCTTATAGTAGAGGATGACAGATGGCATCCCCTAAAGACCAACAGCAGGAAACACTAGTCACCTATTTCAACCTCTCTCTGAACTAATCCTCTCATATACAACACTTAAGGGCTTTTTATCTGAACCTGTTAGAAAGACTCAGTGTACATTAACTTCTTAAAAATAAGGGTAAACGATAAAAACCTCCAAAATACTGCAGGACTGGTGCAAAGACACACAGCTAAAGGTAGGAAAAAGTAGGTTTGAGAAATAAGAAATTTCCAAAAGGATGACATTTCAGGGAAACATAACTAGTAACCCACCTTTAGCTGAGTAATCAAGACATTTCCTTAAGTGATCCAGTAGGTACCAATATTTTCATTAGTAAGTGCCCAACATTCTGCTATTCTTGAAATGCTATCACTGGGTTGTCAAGTGCCTCCTTGGTTGTCATCTCATGCCTGTGGTACTTTAAAGGACTCACACACAAGGTATTCCCCATTCTTTTGAAAGTTCAGGTGGCATGCATCGCACCAAACCTCCCTGACAGCTTGAAAGAAGGAATCTGAATCAAGCTGCTAGTATAAGAGATGTTGATTAACAGGTGTGTACACACTTGAGCACAAACTAAAGGCCTGTGCACATCCCAAAAATGGTAAGCAGATTGTTCAGAAACAGACTCTAAGGGCTGCCCAACAGGTAAGGCGGAATGGGCAAGTAATTTAGTTTCAAGGCTACCTCACTACAGAAATGGAGAGGCAGTTACCACATCCACAGCTCCCAGTCAAGAGTCCCCATCATCACTCCACTGGCTCTTAATAGACTTAATAAGATGGCTTAATGAGAAGGTTCAGAGGGTGTCTGTCTATGGGTTATCCACAAGCTCATTAAATCCTCTCCCCCCAGTTCTCTATTGCACACACTCTTCAGCCTTAACAAAGCTCAGCCTCTGTGCTAGGGAGCTACAATGCTAAGCCTATGGAAAGCAAAGCACCCAGACAGCAGAGGGTCATCTGAAGAGACTGTTCCGAGAGTCTGTCTTCCATGATACATCTTGCCACTGTTCTTACAGGAGACGACACCCTGGCAGCTCTGACTACTCTCAGCACATCTATCTTATTACTGTGGCTGAGTCACCCATTTTCAGGCCAGGTCCCAAATTAAATTACATGCAGTGATTATATAAAACAAAGCAAGGGAGCTTAAATTGAAACTTATTTCTTGCTAAAAATTTTACAGAGTTTTTAAAATCACAATGAAACAACTTTAGATTCTCACATGTTCTGCTCTCTATTGAAATAGATGCACAGTTTTTCAAAAAGTGCTAGAATCCACAGATCTGCTTTTTTAGAACTGTTTCAGTACCTGGCAGGTGTCTGGGTCTGTGTCTGGCTTTTAAAAGTCCTGCATCTAACTGTAGAATCATTAATAATCCATGGAGTCAAGGCAAAAGTAGCTGATACTGTAGTAAAAGTCTGCACAAAGCCCCATAGTATGTCAATGAAAAGACACTTAAAGAACACAAATCTCCATCAGGACATTTTTCAAGGATTATTTTTCTACTTTCCCTTTCCAAACCACAGAAGCCTTTGAGAGTTTACCCCAGAAGAGATGGTTGGTATCATGTCAGATTCCTGATGATCACATCCAGAGTTTTGTTCTGAAAAGACTGCTTTGTAGAAAGAAATTATGACATCAGTATAACTGTACTGAATCTAAACTAAAAATGCCTGTCTCAGTTGTATGCTAATCAAAGGATTAGCAACATCATATTCTGCAAAACAGCCAAATTAAGTGTTCGTACTTAAAGTGTGCCAATTTAGGGTTTGTGTATCTTTTTAATTTCCTACTTTTCTGAAAACTATTTCCCCATGTCCTTGGCACAATTGTTATGAGCCCATTCCAAAGACAATTATCACAGGGATTTGACTCAAATCTCTGTAGACAGCTTTTAGTGCAGAGCAGAGTTCAGTTACAAAATAGTTGTTTTAACATCTGCTACCATTCAGATGAGGCTGTTGTAAAAGTCTTACAGTGCCATGTAGCCCTTTTAGACTTTGTCATCTAGTTTTATAGGTGGTCCTGTCTAAACTCCTTCCTATTTGTGTACTTGTTCATTATAGGGCTGAAGTTCATTCTTTCAATGAAGCTACCAGGAGTTTGGACAGCACGAGTATAAACCCAAGATTTAGTGAAGAGGAACATCCCCAAATCAGTTAGTAGTCATTGAAGCCTCACCAATGAAGTCCTTGGTGAGTCTAAGTTTCCTTCCAGTAGGCGTGTTCATGAAAAATAGCTTATTATGAGATGAAGTGTACATGTGGTAACACACAGTTCTGATGCCCTTATGTCTTAGCTTCCCAAGAGGACCACATAGCATCTGTCATTACTAGAGGCATGTGGAAGGGCAATTCTCTTGAGTGATGGGGAAAGGATCACCTGTAGATTAACAATCATTTCTCCCAGTTCTCCTGGGAGAAATGGTCATTGGACCAGAAACAACATGTAAGGTTAATATGCTGAATCTTCTACAGATTGTTCTCACAGGGACTCAGTAACAGCCAGGTCTTCTACTTATTTGTCTGTGGCATAGCTGTGTCTTAAAGGCATGCTTCATTTCAGATGGCTGCATAACTCTCTTAGTTCAGACTTGCTTCCCCCACCTACATACATATATGGTTTTAATCAGGCTGTAGACAAGCAAGTGACCAAAACTTGTCTTTCCTTTGGTGGGTTGTTGAAAATATACATGAGACAGGAAAAACCAGAATTCTCAAGCCATGTAGTTGAAGAGGCAATTTGTCATACCAGTGACAGAGGCTGAAGTTAATTAAATGCAAACTAAGGACAGTAAATCAAGCTGGTATGTACTGAACACACATTCAAAAACAGTTTGCCATAATAAGCCTTATTATACTCTTAGACTTTAAGATAAAAAAAAAATTAAATGACAACTACTTCTGTAACAATCAGTATCAACACAAGATGATTTTAATTTTTTAAAAGTTCCAGGAAAACTACGTACTCCTCTCCCTGAATCTTAGAAAGCATTTGTTGTCCAGCACCACCCCAGCATGCATTGGGATCAAAGTGAAGGAGCAATTCCCATAACACTTCTGTGGCTCCAAGACAGCCAACCAAGAAGTCCCCGAAGGAACACACCAAGAAATAGCTTGGTATAAACTCAACAAGAGCAACTGGAAGAAACATGGTACAGAGGTAGAGCTAGATATCTTTGGCATTTATTTATTAATTGTATTCAGCAGAGGAAGAGTAAGTGTGGAGATGTGGAAGTGGTAAAAGCATGATAAAAGAAAAATCAACATTTACTACTTTTTTAGCTTATGACTGGATTTTTTCTTAAATACGGTATTTAAAAAAGAAAATGTTACCCACAAAATAATTTGTGTGCTGTCAAAGAAAAGTAGAATCCTTACCCAAAGCTCTGAAACATTACAAAACAAATATGTGATTTGGGCTCCTCAAATACCATAGAGAACCTAAAAACCATGAAAATGGTGACTCATTTCTTCCAGGAAACCACAAAGCTGTTCATTTCAAATAAGCTGCTTTCATTATTTATGGTATTCATCAAATATAGTTGTTTGCCCATCCTCGGTTGATCAAAATATGCAAAAATACTCAAGACTACTCACAAAATGAAGTCCAAGCCTGAAGCTGCTCCCCTCACTGTGACAAACAGCAGACTTTGGGGTGTGCTAGCAAAACAGGCTGGGGTCATTTCCCTGTACCAAGGGCTGTTCCCAAAGGAACCCTTCCTACAGCACACTCTCCAACAGATCACAGATGTGCCAGTGAGTTGCACAGACCTGCCTGAGGGGCACACGCACCCCATTCCTCACCCCACTTTGCAGACCACAAATGGGCTTTGCCACCAGCTCATGCTGTAAGATCACGATGACCCACCCTCCAGCTCACCTGGGCTTCCTCTCAAAGGAAGTTTATGGATGTGGGTAAATGAAAGCCACTGGCTGTTTCAGTAGGTCCTATGTCTGGGATGACTGGTAGACCAGGACTAATGACAGTACAGCAGAGAACACGTGCTTTGTGTAGGTTGAACCACAGACAGTATGACACAAGTATTAGTACTATGCTTTAGGATAAAATACTATACTATAGTGGAACTGATAAGGTGGGCTGTTGTGGGGCAGGGCAGAAATACCATTTTACTCCAAAGCAGAGCACCTCGGAATACTATCTTTGTAAACACATTCCCATGATGGAAGTTAATTTGAAGTTTTCCTTTGTAAGATAACGGCAGATCCTTCTAGTCTGTTCGGAACAAGTCAGTTCACAAGTGAACTTCATTACATAAAAGGCATCAGTAAACTCCAGAAATTCAGGGCAACTGTTTCAAAATTCACGTGATCAGAACAGTCAAAGCAGTATGCCAGGCTTTTTAATTCACCAGAAATACAGCAAAAGAAACATAGAGTCATAGAATAGTTAGGGTTGGAAAGGACCTTAAGATCACCTAGCTCCAATCCCCCTGCCATAAGCAGGGACACCTCACACTAAACCATGTCATCCAAGGCTTCGTCTAACCTGGCCTTGAACACTGTCAGGGATGGAGCACTCACAATCTCCCTGGCCAACCCATTCCAGTGCCTCACCACCCTCACAGGAAAGAATTTCTTCCTTATATCCAATCTAAACCTCCCCTGTTTAAGTTTGAACCCATTACCCCTTGTCCTGTCACTACAGTCCCTAATGAAGAGTCCCTCCCCAGCATCCCTATAGGCCCCCTTCAGATACTGGAAGGCTGCTATGAGGTCTCCACACAGCCTTCTCTTCCCCAGGCTGAACAGCCCCAACTCTCTCATCCTGTCTTCATATGGGAGATGCACAGTCCCCTGATCATCCTCTTGTCTCTCCTCTGGACTCATTCCAACAGCTCCATGTCCTTTTTATGTTGAGGACACCAGAACTGCACACAGCACTCCAGGTGAGGTCTCATGAAAGCAGAGTAGAGGGGCAGGATCACGTCCTTCAACCTGCTGGTCCCACTCCTTTCGATGCAGCCCAGGATACGGTTGGCTTTCTGGGCTGCAAGCACACACTGCAGTCGGCTCATGTTCATTTTCTCATCAACCACCACTACCAAGTCCTTCTCTGCAGGGCTGCTCTCAATCTCCTTTTTGCCCAACCTGGGCATTGCTCTGACCCAGGTGTAGGACCTTGCACTTGGCATGGTTAAACTTCATGAGGTTGGCATCAGCCCACCTCACAAGCGTGTCAAGGTCCCTCTGGATGGCATTCCTTCCCTCCAGCGTATCCACCCAACCACACAGCTTGGTGTCATTGGCAAACTTGCTGCGGGCACACTCAATCCCACTGCCCATGTCAGCAACAAAGATGTTAAACAAGACTGGTCCCAACACCGATCCCTGAGGGACACCACTCATCACTGGCCTCCAGCTGGACACTGAGCCATTGACCACAACTCTTTGTGTGCACCCATCCAGCCAGTTCTTTATCCACCGAGTGCTCCACCTATCAAACTGATGTCTCTCCAGTTTAGAGACAAGGATGTTGTGTGGAACAGCGTCGAATGCTTTGCACAAGTCCAGGTACATGAAATCAACTGCTCTACCGCTGTCCATCAGTTCCATAGCCCCATCATAGAAGGCCACCAAATTGGTCAGGCAGGTTTTCCCCCTAGTGAAGCCATGCTGGCTGTCACCAAGCACCTTGTTGTTTTTCATGTGCCTTAGCATACCAGGAGAATCTCCTTTAAAGGTCCTTATTGGGCATAAGTCTGTGCTTACCTAACACAATTTCTCTGGAACAAAACATTCAGGAAATTTTGCTTCTTTCTTTTTGTATTGTCTGTACATACAGATTATAAATTTTCTTGATAGGATCATTATTCAGTAGTTCTTGGTAACTGATGAGCCTGGACCAAACGCTTTAGAGTGGGCTAATTAACTCTGCTTCAATTGCAAAGTAGGGTTCTGAAAGTTCAATATGTACAAAAAGGATTAGCAAATGAACATATATTTAACTTGCTAGACAAACAGAAGCACAGGAAGGTCACAATGATCAGGTGGCTAATTTGCATAATCAACAAGATGTAGTGTTGGATTCTCCAATAATATCCCCAAAAGTGGACTTATTTGTGTCTCTCAGCAGGCATTTTCAAAACTGCTTCCTTACTATAGAACAAAGAGCTACATATGGCCACACGCAGTTGAAAGTGACAGCTAAAGGAAGGGTTATAGGTTCCCTTAATTAAAACATTGATCCAGTCTGGTATCAAAAGCCAAATTTAGATTTCAGCATCTGTGAGATGTAAGAGTTGTCTTTATTAGATCAGGAAGGCTGCCTAGAGCTGATATCACCAGCCATTATAAATTAACATATTTGTCAGAAAATAGCATCGATTTCCAAAGGCAGTCACCACCTCCCCTTACCAGTTTTCCTGTGGAAAGCTGGTACACTGCTCAAGGATCTATGTGAATCCCATGTTAAGTCTTTTACACTAATAATTTTCTGGTTTTACTGCTGGGTATATTACATAAATCTTTCCACTGAACTTCTGATGTTTGCAGACCTCCACAGAGTGGATAAGGCAGAGCTCTCTAGTCCAATTCTGCTGGGCATGGTAAAGTTTATAAAGATACTTAGTTACTTGCTCATCAGAAGTAGTAACACGTGTCAAGAAAAGGGCCTGGACATATGTCACACTGAGTCTAAATTCGGTTAAGGAAACAAAGGAACAACTTGCTCAGTTGCTTATGACTGAGTGGCATCAGACAAATGCTTTGTTCTAAATCAAGGCTGAATATTCCTCCAGACAGCAGAGTGTAATATCAAAAAGAAAGTTACAGACAGTACCTGAAGAAACTCATGTCAAAGTTCAGTCGATCAAAATATGTGTTCATGTGAATGCCCCTGGGGTGCACATTAGAGCTTGCAAAGCTCTAACAGAGCAATTCACTGTTTTAGACTAACAACACAAAAAAACCAAGAGGCTCAGAAAAAATTCTCATAAGACACTGACACCTTCCTAAATTTACAGTAATTCTTCTGATGTTTCTCCTTTAATTTCTTCTTCCAGATTTTCCCAGGACTGAAATAACATCTTCCCTTTTTTCTACAATTCCATCTTCCTCTTTCCCAGCACCTCCATGAGCACTTTTGCTTCCAATTTAATTTGAGTTTTCTCTTTGTCCCCATACAAATGTTATGTTGCCTTAACCAACAAACTCTTCTGTAGCCTTTGTTTGCAATCTAATTGTAGAAGCTCTATAAGCCTGTGCAAAAGCTAAGCTGCCCATTGACCTAACCGAAGCAGTGTTTGTAGAAAAATCCAAGAGGCAGGATGCATTGCATTCAGAATTTGTACAGGCTCCAATTTTACTCCAATTCCTGTAGTGGCTTTACAGCGTACGTTCAGGAGATGAAGAGAGCTAGGCTTGAATAGAAAGTATCTTATTAGTCATAGCTACACGAGACAGCCACATCAAAGTAAAAACTGATATTAAAGAATATTTGCAAACAGATGAGAAAGTAATGCAAACAGTATCTTAGTCCCTGTGGTTTCTATGATGATCCTTTATCATAATATCAGAGTGTTGTCTACTAGGAAAAAGTGTCCTCTTCATTAAAGAAATACGATACACCTTACACAGGGAAAAGAAAGGGAAATGAGCTAGTATTCCAAATGTCAGATCTTCCCCTATCTAAGCTTGCAGATGATTATGAAAAGCTTAGCTGGAAGGCAGTTCTTACACCAGGATATACACTGAAGCATTCCTACAGACTTACTTGAGTTACTCTTCTATTTCTGTGGTAAATACCTAAACACTGGCCAGAAAGAAATATTATTTGCAAACACCAGTTAAATAAAATGCTGAAAACATTCTTAGATCTCAGCAAGCAGGCAGGTATAAAAATTGAGTCCAAACATTTCTTTGCTAGAAGCATACTGGCAAAGGATGTTTTTCCTTCCTTCCTTCCCTTCCTCTATTCCCCCCCCCCTTTTCCTCCCCAGTTTTCTTCACACTTGAGAATATGACAAGAATCTAAACCAAATTAAAATATGTCTGACTTTTAATAGCTGTTACTCAAAATGACTCAAAGCTTTCACTATTATTTTCTTAAGAACTTAATCACAGTAAATGTTCTAAATTAATTCTTTGTGAGGTCTATTCCTGTCATTCGTCTGCTGAGACATGACAGCATTTCATGGTGAAAGAAATTAATCCTCAATATTATTTCCCAACACACCTTAAGGAAAAAAAGAAAAATTTCATAGAAATACACACATGCTATTATTAGAACATTACAAGGTAAACTGACAGGGGAGATTTAGATTAGACATTAAGAAGAAATTCTTTACTGTGGTGTGGGTCCAGAGCAGCTGCCCATCCCTGGCAGTGTTCAAGGCCAGGTTGGATGGAGCTTTGAGCAACCTGGTCTAGTGGAAGGTGTCCCTGCTCATGTCAGAGGGGTTGGAACTGGATGAGCTTTACAGTCCCTTCTAACCCACACCATTCTGTGATTCTATGAAAATAATCCAGGGGATTACCTCAGAAAAATACCTTATGTGAATGAAAATAATTTCCTGGGTTACTTTTACATGAACAGGATACAGATGTCCTCTACCAGCTGAGGGTTTAAAATCACTGACCCACGTCTGTGAGGCCTTTCCCTTCACCTGTAGGTGAAGGTTTAAGAAATCGCAAAAGTCCTCTGGCATACATATTTAAAGGTAAGGATTTTAGTCAAAATTTCAAGTATAAACTAGTGAAGCAAAAGATATTTTAGAGATAATTACAAGACACTTGAAATGTTTAACCGCAGGTTGTCTTACAATCACATATAATTCTACTTTAACAGCATCTAAACACTGAGAAATTTTCTGTTCAAAAAAGAAGGTTAAAACATCAAGCATAAATGTATACAAAGAAATTAAAAGTATCATCATGTAGTATTTTTAACAATCAGCTCTGATGAAGTTTTCAATTCAGTACATATGGGCTTTTTGTATTTAGCTTACACAGGTCATGGAGATAGGATGACAGACAGGGAGCACACACTGGTACATGAGAAATTCTGACAATGTAAGGAGAAAGATTTTCCCTGTGGGGGTGATGAGGCACCAGAATAGGTTGCCCAGGGAGACTGTGGAGTTTCCATCCTTGGACATATTCAAAACTCAACTGGAATAGGCTCCACAAAACCTGATCTAGCTGGACATTCTGTCAGCTGGAGGTCTGAGCTTGCCTCCAACCTGCCTGATTCTGTTATTCATATATAGAACCTGCAGGCATAGCTTAGAAAGAGACTGAACATCCTCATGCTTTGAATCATTTAGGTGAAACTCTGGGAAGGTCTCTCAGAACAGAAGCATTTTTAAAAGTTATGAGTTCTTCTCACATTTAGGAGATCCTCAACCTCTCTAGCATAAAATATACTGCATGAACAGTCTGATAGATTGATTTTTGGGCTATATTTTAAAGTATGTTCATCTATAGTTATGATAAAATTGTTAAAAAGAAAATGTGAGGTGTAATTTGCTTAAAAACATTTTAGAGGAATTTTCATTTCATCAAGAAAATTGAAGGGTTTAGGTTAACAAACCATCAAAAACCAAGCAAACCCTAAACACCCCATTCTTCCTTCTGATGCTTTCCAATTCTATCCCCCCATATCCTGCTGTAGCAAGTGAGTAGCTGTATGGGGCTTAGTTGCCAGCTAGGGTTAAAGCACAAAACTCTTCTTGCACCGATTTCCATTTTCTAACCAATTTAAATCACGCAATCAAAGATGTTCTGACAAGCAGCAGATAGTTGACATCCACATTTCTTTTATCTAGGAAATCAGTTATCAGAGAATAAATAAGAAGTGACATGGTCTGCTGTTGCTGAGCACATGTTGCATTTTATTGCATCACCGGTTGTTTCTGTTTCTGTTCCTTGAGGTCTTACAAAAAGAGAAAAAAAAAAACAATTAACATCATTCTTAAGGTTCCTCTGAGCAAAACAAGCAAATATCTCCAGGGCAAACAAAAAAGGAGTTAACAGTTACTCATCTCAGGCCTCAGATATAAATTAAGCTTCATCTTAAAACAATATATCCTTTTGAACACCCTCAGTTTAAAACAATAGCAGCAGCTGGTTCCTAGTTCACACAACAAATACATACCAGCTGCTTGAGATACAGTTGACAGTTATGATGTTCAAAGTCATCTTCTCTGGAGAAAATTCTACATCCAGTATTATATTTATTATATTTGGGGAAAAGAAAGGAAAAAAAAAAAAACCAAGCATCCTAATTATGAGTCATTAAATGGAAGGTTGCTTACAGTAAAACATTACAAGACTGAAATTTCCTCAGATTCAAAAAAATTAATATCAAAAGGAAAAAACAATCATACATCTTTGGGAAAATGTGGTGTGCTGTTGACAACCGTAACGTAGAAGAACATTACAATAGGATTTGCTTAAAGATTTAATTAAAAATTCTAATTCTCCATTTCATTAAGAAAAAAAAAATCTAGAAAATAGATATTACAGGATAACGAGCCCTTCAAGATTAGCAAGTAGTGCCATTCTGAGAATGCAATAAAGAAACACATTGTCACAATTTCTGATACAGAGTCACTTGATTTGCACTAGTTGTTATATTCATGTTCAAAATGCATTTTCTGGGGAGCTCTAAGCCACCTTTTCCCATCCTTTAAGCATAAAGACAACCCTATACAACCATGTATTGACCTGAAATCAAAAATGGTCCAGATTAGATATTTCCCCATCCAAATTAACTCCTATGCTTGAGCCACAGCTAGAAGAGACATGTGCCAATATAAAAGCATTATATTTGTTAAGATTTTTCCTATTAGGCTTGGCCCTGAACAGAACCCCCAGTACTGCTCTAACAGCACACAAGCAACTATGTTCCTCTAAAGAGCTTCCATTTCAGCAAGAACAATGTCATTTGACATCGGCCACAAAATTAAGTGAATTACCAATCATGGCAGGACGAGTAAAAACCAGTGTAGTTTCCAGCCCCACAGAGGTTCAGTAGGTTGAAACAACTGACAATCAAGCACAGATCTGCATTCACATTTCAGTTCCATGAGAAACTTAAGCCCAAATCTAATTTTGGACACAAGCCACCCTGTTGGAGTCAATTAGTATACTTCATGTTATACAATGACTGGACATTTCAGCAAATCTCCCTGAACAATTATCGCCTTGGGTTGTTAATTTGGCTCATGGATGCATCCATGAAGGAGGTGATGCTGCCCCTTTGCTCTCATGAGACCTCACCTGGAGTATTGTGTGCAGTTCTGGTGTCCTCAACATAAAAAGGACATGGAGCTGTTAGAACAAGTCCAGAGGAGGCCCACAAGGATGGTCAGGGGACTGGAGCATCTCCCAAACAAAGACAGGCTGAGAAAGATGGGGCTGTTCAGCCTGGAGAAGAGAAGGCTGCATGGAGACCTCATAGCAGCCTTCTAGTATCTGAGGGGGGCCTATAGGGATGCTGGGGAGAAGCTCTTCATTAGGGACTGTAGTGACAGGAGAAGGGGTAACGGGTTCAAACTTAAACAGGGGAGGTTTAGATTGGATATAAGGAGGAAGTTCTTTCCTGTGAGGGTGGTGAGGCACTGGAATGGGTTTCCCAGGGAGGTTGTGAGTGCTCTATCCCTGGCAGTGTTTAAGGCCAGGTTGGACAAAGCCTTGGGTGGCACGGTTTTAGTGTGAGGTGTCCCTGCTTATGTCATGGGGATTGGAACTAGATGATCTTAAGGTCCTTTCCAAACCTAACTATTCTATGATTCTATGTCTACTAGAAAGAACTGTGGTAAGTCAGCAATGTTTTTGCCATCCATAAGCAATTGGTTCGTATTAGTTACTAACTGGGGTGAGAAACCTTAACACAGGAAATACCAACTCTCTGGGCCATAAATTTATCTGCTGTAGGTCTCTGAAACTCTGGTGCTTCATAAGGTTCATAGCTGTCAATCTGAAAATGGCCCACAATGATATCTGCAGCTGGGAACAAACCAAGATTCAATCGTTTCTTTTGGCTGACAGTGTTGACACAGACTGCTAACCAGGTGGTGATTAAATCTTAGATTTCTGACCTTGAAAACACAACAGTGCTTTGAGCTCTGTTTTAAACTAGTGTGTATTCTTTCACTTCTTATGCAAGCAACCAATTTATAATAGCAGACCACTGTCTTGCAAGCAAAGCTTTGCAATGGAATTATCTAAAACTGTCAGTGTCTGTTCTAACAGTTGCAAACATGATCCCAAATGTGTGTAATGTCTATCTCAAATGTCTATAATGTAAATATATATTAAATATATATTATGCTACAGGCAGGAAGACTTAAATCTTGGACTCATATTAGGACTGGATGCTGTACCTATAATGATTTCCCCTTCGGCTGCTAGACTTCCACTTGACATAAAATGGAGAAGGAAAAGCATTGGGGAGAGTTTTAAACATCTCACCCAGTATCGAACTGACACCTACTGCTGAACATACATTGATATTGTAGAAAATAAGTATGTTTATGACAAGCAATCTTTGCCTAGAGAATTTGAAGAATGAATACAGTTAAAAAAGAAACTGACTGAGGATTAAAGAACTGGAGTTGTTCCGGTGAATAAAAAAAAGAGAACTAAAAGCAGTCTTCCCACACAGAGCACTTATCTTCCGCCTAACAGATTCCCCATCACAGAAAAGCTTTTCCCAAGCACCAGGCTGGTGATGTAGGAGAGGGTATATGATAAAAAAAAGCAAGTGCTGGGCAGGGATTAAGATTTCTTAGCTGCCCCCTGAGATGAGACATAAATCAAAAGAGCATTATCCATGCCACAAAACTGTAGCAGCTACCCTTATAGCCAGCAACATACAATACTTCACTAAGCCTACCAAATTTCATTTTGCTACAGCCAAAACAAAGCTCTTCTCCCATCCTGCCCCTACATATTCTCAGTAAGATTACATATGCTGAATTAACTATATTCATGTTTGTTGCAAAAGGTTCAGAATGATCTCTCATGTGAGGCTATTTTACTGCTAGAAACAGACATATGTTTGCCTGTTTTTTCACATCTGTAATCCAGGAGAGACCTGAGAGTTAACATTCATCTGGTTGCCTTAGAGCGACAGAGCTGTCATGCTGCCAAAGATTTGAGGTCCATTTAGACTCTTATCTCCAGTGATGACCAACATCAGTTACTACATAAAGAGGCACAAGAATCCTCCAGTACACAGAAGTGGAATAATCTCCCCACAGCATTATGTTCCATTATGACCCATAAGAGGGAAGTTATTTTACCCCGAATCATGCTAGTTTATATTCCTCCCAAGATTTATTTACAACACAGTTTCCTAAGCCTGTTTTAACACATGCAAATTAGGTGTCAGCCTCACTTCTATCATTAAAAATAGCAAACCGAAAAGCATACCAGGAAAATAATCAATTTCATTTTAATATATAAGAAACCACAGGAGATCTCTCTCCTCAGGAACAATTAAGTGGTGGAGTGAGACCTGCTCCTGGCCCTGTGGGGTTCAGAGTAGCTGGGAAAGGAAACAGGGCTATCCATTTGTGATGATCTGCTAACACAAATTGCTAGAGCAAGCTGTTCAAGTCCCAGAATCATTTTGATTTCCTGTTCTGAAGAAAATGGATTACTGCACCTAGCAAGTTTGCTGTAGGGTGTGTCAGAAAGCTAGTCTGGTGAAAGGAATGAAATACAAGGGTGAGAGTTAGCAAAGAGAGGCAGAGCTGTCCCTAGTTATTTCCTAAACACCATTCTCCACTCCATTCATTTGCTTTATGATGACTGACTGTGAAGAGTCAATCTCGAGGGAACAGATGCTCATATTATCCTGAGGAACCTAGAGAATTGTAATCAGATGAAAGCAAGCAGGAAGATGAGTTATTTGGTAGTTCAGTAAGTTTATTACTGTAACAAATACAAAAGCCATTCCTGCTATAAATAAATGAAAAACTAAACTTCCACTCAGATACAACTAATGCATCTGGAAAGCCCTGTGACTAGCCAGAATTTTTCTCTCTACACATTCAGCGTCTACTGATGCAAACCTATTAATTCTGTATGTATTTAATCGAGGTTTATGTGACTGGATAAGGCAAATAACAGGCAATATGTGGAAAAGGTTCATTCCACTGAAACCATACTTCACTACACCTACACCATAGAATCATGAACCTTAACTGAAGCCATTTGCCATATTGCTTCTGAGTTGCTGCATGGCATAAAGCCATATCCTACTTTGTGCTGGATCATGGCATCACCTGTAAGGGCCTTATTCTTGAGTAGAAGTCACCAAGCAGAGCCATTTAATCATACTGAAGAGTAGTGAGACTGACCACCATTACCACAAAGAAGAAAAACCTCCCTGTCATCTCAGTCATTGAGCTCACGCCATGACATGAACAATGGCATTAGTCACCTCTGCCATACACCAGAATTTCCAAACAGCTGGTCTCCTGTCACAGTTCAGTTTCTTACTGTCATTCCCTCCTTGCCAAAACCCATCTTTGTAGGTGGCAGGAGAAGAGCTACATCTGTCCCGTAAGAAGTGCTGCTTCATTGGTATTGATTTCCATTCATGTCCACAAACACCTAGTTTATCAGTGTTATTTTCAGAAAACTCGAGCACCTCTGGACCTCTGCATTTCATTCTCCTCTGATGCTAGTGTCTTGCATTGGCTCTGTAATAAGTTAAGCCAATAAATTCTATAAAAAACATAGCTGGAAAAACATTTTCTTTTTAGCTTTAAACGATAATGGCACAGACCTAGGCTTCACATAGTTTCGCCAGCAGCATGTTGAACATTTCTGATTAAACATAAGTGTATTTTAGTGGAAAATGAGTCATTCTACTCAGTGGAGGTATTAAGGAAAAGTGGCTATATTTTTAGAAGGAATAAATGCACAGGCACAATCTGAAATGCTTGTTTCACTCCTGAAAAGACATTGAATTTTTATTTCTCTATGGCATGGAAATTGTCTGATTTGCAAAGCAGTGAAAACTTACCAGTAACAAGCAATTGTTTGCTTTTTTGTCAATTAAAAAAAAAAAAAATCATGAGAACTTTTAGCTGATATGGTTAAGACAGTGCAATGACTCCAGAAATTAAGACCCCAGAAGAGTAGATTGTGGGACCAACAAAACCCATGGATTTAAGATCCCTCAATAGCCCCTCTGGCCACTATAAAATAGAGACACATCAACCTATATGCTTTACGTGTCATTGATCATTACATATGGGTCCATGTGAGATATTTTAACTTCACCCTTCATACTGTGACGCAGCTGCCACTGAAGAACACCAAGAGAAGTGGTGTGCAAGAGCGCTGCATGGAGACCTCATAGCAGCCTTCCAGTATCTGAAGGGGGCCTATAGGGATGCTGGGAGGGACTCTTCATTAGGGACTGTAGTGACAGGACAAGGGGTAAGGGGTTCAAACTTAAACAGGGAAGGTTTAGATTGGATATAAGGAAGAAATTCTTTCCTGTGAGGGTGATGAGGCACTGGAATGGGTTGCCCAAGGAGGTTGTGAGTGCTCCATCCCTGGTAGTGCTCAAGGCCAGGTTGGATGAAGCCTTGTGTGGCATGGTTTAGTATGGGGTGTTCCTGCCCATGGCAGGGTGGTTGGAACTAGATGATCTTAACATCCTTTCCAACACTGTCAGGGATGGAGCACTCAGGAAATAATTTCTTCATTATATCCAATCTAAACTTCCCCTGTTTAAGTCTGAACCTGTTACACCTTGTTCTGTCACTACAGTCCCTAATGAAGAACCCCTCCCCAGCATCCCTATAGGCTCCCTTCGGATACTGGAAGGCTGCTATGAGTTCTCCACTCAGCCTTCTCTTCTCCAACCTGAACTGCCCCAACTTTCTCAGCCTGTCTTCATATGGGAGATGCTCCTCATGGCCCTCCTCTGGACTTCTTTTAACAGTTCCATGTCCTTTTTATGTTGAGGACACCCAAACTGTAGATTTGAGCTGCTTCTTGTGACTTTGACCTGAACCTGTAGAACAGTTTTACACACCTAATAAACAAGGTCTCTTCTGTACTGCATGAATGGCACCACGCTGCAAACTCATTCTGGTTCATTCTGGCCTTCCACAGCTAGCAAACATGAAAAATGTAATGGCATTTGCATTGGTCAAGAATTGTGGTAAGTGTGCTCTATGGAAGTCTTAAGGGCTTCCAGAAGTCCTTAAGTTTTCCTTTCCTGTCCTTTCCTGCCCCAGCTTGAGTAGCCATGATGCTGATGGGATCAGGGAATTTATCTACATCCAAAACCACCACACCAAAATAGTAACAGGCGGGGTTCATTTCTAACCTGGATCAATTTCCTCCACTTCCTATTTATTCAAATGTGTGCTGGCACACAGGAAGGGATGGAAGTAACAGCTGTCTTGGACTTCAGTGAGGTGAAAGCCTTCTGAAACTTCAGTCCCTTAGAGAGGTTTTATTGCCATAAGCATTACAGAAAACCAATCTGTGAGATTGCTTAATTAAAAATGTCATTTGCAAGAACATAAAGATTTTCAGTATATTAGTGCCAATCTCAACTTTCTGCACTAAGCTAATCAGTTCTCCAAATAATTACTATTTTTATAGTCTCCCTACTTACATATTTTGTAGGAAAGAAAGCCTGGACTTCCATATCCCAATCAGTCCTCACGAGTCTTATTCACATGCCCTCAAACTGATGATTTGCTCTTGTTTTTTTTTTTTTTTTTTCAATCTCCCATAAAATGCCTACACATACTATAAAATGTTTTGAAATGTGAATTCCCATGAAACTGGCAATGGCACTGGATTTGTAGGGTTCTAATCAAATTAGTCGTTTTAAATTGGCAAACTAAAATAGTTATCTAATTGGTTACGGTAACAGTAGGATAAAAATAAAACAAGGACATTTATTATCAGCACTCTAAAAATACCCTGGAATCTGGTCTAAGGATTTAGAGTCAATGATCATGAGCATGCTTCTAAAGGCAAACTGATTCCCCTCAAAAGCCAAAAGCAAGCTTTCCACAGAAAATTTGCATCAGTGTTGTAAATTCATCAGCTATGTTAGACTGTCATGTAAGCAGCTTAATATTTAAATTATGCAGCTCATGAGAATTCACACAAAGAAGCTTTTTCTCAAGCTGTCTTTTGTAAAAATATCCAGATGCAAAGCAAGTTATTTACAGCATGCTTGGTTTGCAGTGACCATGAGATGACAGAGTTCGGGATCTGGAGGACAGCTAGAAAGGTGAGCAGTGGAGTTAGAACTCTGGGCTTTAGGATAGTAGAATTTAGTAGAAAAGGACCTGGGGGTGCCGATTGACTGATGACTGAATATGAAGCAGCAGTGTTCCCAGGTGGCCAAGGCAGCCAGTGGCATCCGGGCTTATATCTGCAATTGTGCGGCCAGCAGGGCCAGGACAGTGATCATCCCCCTGTACTCGGCACTGGTGAGGCCACATCTCAAATACTGTGTTTAGTTCTGAACCCCTCACTGCAATAAAGACATTGAGGTGCTGCAGCAGATGGGTTAAGCAGCATCTGAATTCAAGCTACCACGTGAACTCTCATATTTAAATTTCATGCTAACCTACACTGGCAGGAGTGTGGTCAGCACAGAGAGAAGTTACTGACCTCTTATATTCTGTAATGGTATGGCTGCACTTAAAAAAGTTTCCAGCATTTCTTTCCTCCCCCTCTTCAAGATAGATACTGAGAAACTGGAAATGGTCCAATGGAGAGTTATCAACAAGTCCAGGGCTTAAAGCATGTAGCCTATCAGGAGAGACAAGGGAGCTTGCTTCACTTAGCCTGGCAAAGAGAAGAGGCAAGAGAAAACCCCATTGTAGCCTACAACTGCCTGAAGGGAAGATGGCAGTCAGACCACTCTAAGTAGTGGCAGATGATACAATGAAAGGCAGCAACTACTAACTGTACCTTGGGAGGCTCAGGGTGGATGCCAAGACAGACTTTTTCAACAGAAACGCAGTGCAACACTGGAAGAGGCTGACCATAGCAGCTGTGGAATTCCCATCCTTGAGGGTCTTTCAGGGTTTGCCAGAGAAAGTGGTGTCTGACTCAAGATAGGGATGGTGACAATCCTGCTTCAAACAGGAAACTGGGTTGGAAATTCCCGGAAGACCTTCCAACCCGCATGTCAGTAGTTTTATCACACTATGAAAATGTCACTAATACCCATAGTGTTATTAGCTCCAAGTGCAAAATAGTTCCAGTTTGTGAATTATTATAAAGCAGAAATGTCATGATGCTCCTCTATCCCCAGTTTCCGGATACAGCACAAAACCTTACCGTCCTTCAGCTGAAAGTACCAGGGAGACAGCTTGGCCTTATGATTTATGGGTTAGAATTATGTAAAGCAGTCAATAAAAGTGCCAATATGGTAAAAATATCTCCAGCCACATAGCAGTCTTCATTATCATCACCATTTTACACAATGTAATTGTGTAAAGCATCATGAACAAAGAAACAAAATAGTCCTGAGCAATTCAGAAAAAAAAAAAAAAACCAAAACAAAAACAAAAAAAACCAAAACCAAAAAAAAAAAAAAAACAAAAAAAAAAAACAAAAAACCAAAAACAAAAAAAAAAAAAAAAAAAAAAAAAAACCAAACCAAAACAAAAAAAAAAAAAAAAAACCAAAACAAAAACCAAAAAACCCAAAACCAACACAAAAACACAAACATCACCCAAAACATCCAAACAAAAACCCCAAAACATCAAACAGTAGTTACATGCAAAGAAAAAAAGCAACCAACAAAAATACCAAATCACAAACAAATAAAAATTTAAGAAACCCCCAGTAAGGCATATACCAGTCTAAAGATCTTGCAGCTAGGTTATTACTATTTCTATTCCAGGGAGAACCACTGACTCACTGCATGTCACTTTGACCTCCATTTCCTTCTCTCGAAACTAAAGAAAATTGATGCAGTAGAGTGACAACTGAGAAGTAGGCAGAAGGAATCAAATAGACCTCAATCACCAGACCCACAGAAATAGAAATAACTCCTACCTAATCTGTAGTAAATTGTTTAAAAATATATTACATATATATGCATATTAAGGCATGAAAAAATAATAAAGATCAGTAATTACAGTTAGCCCAACCTCATATGAAGATATATGTAACTTACCTCCTATATTTTTTGAGCATCTTCTGGGACAGAGACTGGCCATAGCTTGCTATCTGATTTCTAACTCATAAGGTTTGCTTAACATAAGTGCCTGCACGACACATAATTAAGGGTTGTGGATCTTTTTCTTTTACTGTACATGCTCAGCTAGCTTGTCCTGCAACTCCATTTTTATTCTGCTGACATTTTCGTGCTAGTGCTCTCTTCAAATTTATGCCCAGTGCTTATTAGATTCCTGGTACTGTTATCACTGTTATCAATAGCATTCAAGACAAAATGCAGCAAACTTATAGAATCATAGAATCAACCAGGTTGGAAAAGACCTTTAAGACCATCTAGTCCAACTATTCCCCCAGTACTGCTGAGGCCACCACTAATCCATGTCACTGAGGGCCTTGTCTACATGGTGTGTGAACACTTGCAGGGACGGTGACTCCAGCACTGCCCTGGCCTGGCCTGTTCCAATGCCTGAGCACCCTCTGGGGAAGGAACTGTTCCTCAGCTCCATTTAAACCTCCTCTGGTGCAGCTTGAGGCCATTTCCTCTTGTCCTGTCCGTTGTTCCTTGGGAGCAGAGACCAGCCCCCTCCTGGCTCCATCCTTCTGTCAGGCAGTTGTAGGGAGCAATAAGGTCCCCCCTGAGCCTTCTCTTCTCCAGAATAAGCCCCCCCAGGCCCAACTTCTCCCATCTGCTCCTCAGCTAGCAATTGGTTCAGCTTCACCTGCAGTGCTGTGCACTGACACCATGAGGAATTCTTCTGAGATCTTAACACTGTGTTGGTCTCCTTAGACATTCAGTGCACTTCATAATGGTCTCAAAGTTTACCCCTGCTGAACTAGCTGAGAATTACAAAGTTCAAAAAAAGAAATAATCAAGTGCTCCAGAAACAGCCATTATTAGCAAAAAAAAGCTGTTTTCCAATTACCTTGCTTATAGGTTGCAAGGGAATCATGGTTTATTTAGTTCTCTGCTCTTCCACAATGTTTTGCCTTCACAGGAACTTTTGAGTGCTGCTTCCTTCCAATGTATCATTTTTCTTAGTTTGCTTTACTTCTCACATTGCATTCAATGTGGTAGAGCCTCAGACCTGATCTATGGCCACCTCATTAGGATTCAGTCCTCAAGTCAGTGAGGAGCCATCTCCATGTAGCCTATGCAAGAACCTGGGAAATAGTTTCCTCCCAAATGCCCAGTCCCAATCCTGTGTATTGCTGCTTTCAGTCCAAGATGGTTGAACTGTTTTGAAACATAAGTTAAAGCCTGAAGTTTCTTTTCCTTGGAGTGCTTGCTCCACATGCTTTACAGAGAATATGAGAACAGCGCTAACTGAGCACACTATCACAGTACTGAAGTGTCGTCCCACCATTCCCTTTCAGACCTGCATACCTGCATATGATCAGACAAGTTTTTTGTACAACTCGCAGGAGGAGAAACCTAGAACATCCTTGACTTTAGCACAAAGCAGCATATAATACCTAGAATACCTTTGCACTGCAGCTGCTAATACCTGGACGTGAACACCACTAACTGGAGCCCTCAGATACAGACAGGCAGGTATGGACCACCTGGACAGCTTGGGTTTGGTTGGGTTTTTTGTCAAAAACTTGCTTTCAGCTGCTTCATAGAGAGAAATGTCTAAAGAGAACACATGTTTGTCTCATTGCTGTCTACATTTGCTCTTAAAAGATGTAGCTAGACATGGATTGACATGTTAGTCTGTGGGTTACTTGCCAGTGAGAAGCTTTTCTGCTCCTTTGTTTTCCCTTCAGTTACTCTTTAATCAACCCCAGGTACTCTTACTGGTGCCAAAATATAAAGGATGCATACTTACTGTCTGTAAAAAATATACACACATTGACTACAGTTACGCTACGTACCAGTACGTTTGTATTTGTTTACTCCAACACTCCTTACAATGTCATCTTAAACACATGCCATATTTTTCCTGTTCTCCACTCCTCCCCTCAAGCATCTTTATGGCAGTATTACCATCTATACTGAAAAGATAACCTGCTTCAAAAGCAAAATAGAATAGCACGGAAAGGAATAATTGTCATTCCTGTTTCCTACAGGTACAAAAAGCAGTTCACAGATCTTTCATGGAATATGAATCATACCATGGACATGTTCTGATTCTTATGTTGGCAATTAGCATAACATTTACACCAGACAATAGTATTAACTTGCCCTGTGAGCAATGTTATACTGGTGTATCTCACTGCTACCCCAGACTGTGGGTATTCTGGAATTTTTGAGTGCAGCTGCAAATGCTATGGTGTTTTTCAAGCTTTCTTAAAGGAGCTTCTAGCATGCAGTGAGAATAACAACATATCCATAAAGCTACCTTACCTGCTACCTTACTTTCCTGCTAAGTAAAGTAAGACTCCTAAACAGATCAATCCATGCTAGTATTTCATATGTTGGTATTTAGCAATATCATCTCTTTTCTTCCTATACAAGGAACAAGTGGCACATTGAGGCCTCACAGGTTAGCAAGGCTCAAACAAGAGGATAAAAAAAGCAGAGGGCAACACAATGCAATATTGATCCAAAGCTCAGAAGCCCTTACTCTTCTTCTCCCAAAGAGGGAAAGTTAAGGATAAAACACAAGATAAAGTTGGGATTTTGCCCACCTCTGTGTTAAAGAACAAGTCAATGAAACAAAATTATTGTAACCCATTTAAGAGTCAGATGCAGTAATAAATACTTCTTCTAAACATAATTACTAAAACACCAAACAAGATGCTACAAAATACATAGTTTGCTGTTGTAACTGAGAAATGTTTTGCCATTTGGTTTGTTTTTTTCAGTAATGATTGAAGACATTGGATGTAATTCTAATCCCATTGCAGTTAGGGGGACTTCTGCCTTGACTGCAAAGAGTAATATTAGATCCCAATACAGTAATGGTGAGTGCCTTCATTTCCAAAACGCTACTCTTATAATGAGTCTAATCTTGTCCCTGGCTGTGCTTTGAGCAATAAAGAGCATCCTCAATACAGCTGTGCAGGCTCCTGCCAGATCTCTGCTTCTTTCTGTAAGACACAACTGTGATGCCACACAATTGTGAAGTTATAAATGCCAGCAAAGTTTATGAAACATTTCTCTAGAGAATTGTCAGCACATTTCAAAAACAGAAATGCAAGGCACCTCAATAGCAACTACAGTGATCAACTGGATCAAGCAAAATAATAATACCTTGCACTTTTTCTCCTACAGAAGCCTCACATCCACAAATTACTTGCAATTTACAGACAGAAAACATGATTTCTGCAAAAATGAAGCCTGCTGTGGGTAAATTTTGTTTCCCCTGACAGAAGTGTAGTTCATGAGAACCACAGCCTGCTGTGAAATCAGGCCAAAGCACTGAATAATTTGAGTCCCTCCGCCTGCCACTATTATGCACAGAACAGGGGAACTGGAGAGCATATGCTGCATCAGTCTTCATTGAAAACAAAACCAAAATGAACACTTAGCTATATCCATAGAAAGGAAGGCAAATATAGTTCATCCACCAGTGTGCACATCGCTAACTCCCTGGCTTCCTTGCCTGGCTGGACCGCAAACTTGGTAAAGAGATGTAGCTGCCCCGACATTTTTATAGAAGAGCATAAACGGAACCACTAATTTCTTCCTCCTTACTGCACAAAAATTAAGAGAAAATATTGTAACTGAAGTTATCTCAAATTCAGCATCAACTGTATATTTGAAATTACAAAGGATTAATAAAACAAACAACCAAAAAAACCCCACCAAAACCAAAAAAAGCAAGCAAAAATGCCCAAAACCAAATGAAAACCCAACAACAAACCCCACAAAAAACAAAATCCCACAAGCAACCAATCAAAAAGAACCCAATACACACCAAAACCCACAATCTCACACTCGAAAAGAAAAGAGAAAATCAAAAAACAAAACCCACATCATCAATTATATTCTCTTATTCTAAAATTAATCTTTTGCAGGTGATGGTACAGATCTTCCTAAAACGTACCAAAGATAGGACAGCTAACTTGCTAAACAAATGCTAACAGCTTCTTCTGATGTATTAGCATGCTTCCAGCATATGAAGAGGTATTCATCTTTTCAATTTCCAAATTCAACACTTACTACCATTGTCTCAAAACTCTGCTCTTCGTGTTCTTGTTATTATCAGATAAACACAGAAAATAATGTTGCCCAATTAATAACAGCTTGCAGTCACAGCAGGATTTATATGTATTGCTGTTCTACATTTATGGCCTTATTACTGTCCATATTAATATTCACTCCATATTTAATTTGAAAATGGAAATTTCAGTTATGTTTGTCTTGATTCAGTTATACCCTGTTTGAATTGCAGTGTATCTCATTTTCTGCAGCGCTGCCAGATATTTGATTATTGGATGGTTCCCAAGGATATAATTTTAATTTAAGATCTTTTGGGTATACAGTATGCATCCCACAACTATCAATATACATTGTTGTCTATTAGAAGTATGCAGTGTTTCACCTATTTGTTTTGCTGCACAGTGCTTTCATGCACAAACTCATCAAGAGATCTAACATTTGACAATGAGTTGACCTAGAACAGCTAAATAGTCACAAAATACTCTTCCATTTACTAACTTTCTAAGAACTGCATACATAGGGTTAATTTTTAGGTGGTAAGACTTTTGGCATGTGTTTTGACATTTGGTTATTAGTTAAATATATCACAATGTGCTAAACTGTTTTCAGTACATGCAATAGTAGCAAAACTTAGATTGAGGCCACCCTGGAAAGAGGGAAAACACAGAAGGACTTTCAAATCACAGAGATGAACATTGCAAGTTAAAATACTGCCTATTTTCCTCTTAAAATATACATATCTAGAATTGCAACTGTTAGTGCAGTAGATATGTAAACTCATATTTTATTCCACCAGAGTCCATAGTTCAGCTGGTAAGCATGGTGAAGTATCAGTTCTGTGTATCCTAGAAGGTAGAAGGTTAGATTATAATCTAACAAAGCATTCCTCTTTATATTCTGCTGTGCTGAACTTGTAAACCACACACTGGAAATTACCAGCGAGTCCAAATTACCTTGCTTTTCTAATGCATCTCTACTGGTTTCAGAGAGCTATGGAGGTTTTGGTGAAAGGGGTGGGGGGGAGAGAGGAGAACCCTTTACTACCCTCACATCGTCTATACATATTGTACAAAAAAGATTAGGGAACAAAATAATTGAAATAAAAATGAAACTTAGCATTGTATGGGAACTCTCCAGTCTATTACTTACTGGAACTATAAATTGTTCTAACTAAATACATTGTGCATCAGTGATCCATTCATTTATTTTTTTTACTACAAGAAATTTGTATTACTCAAGTGAACTGTGAAGCTTGGTACCAATATTTATTTATGAGACTGCTTAAATTCAGATTAAGAAATTATTTGCCATGTTGAGGAATAATCTAGCTTTTCTTACTCACATTTTCACAGAATCTCTCTTACCTAGGACTAGCATGTATTAGCCTTCACAACCTAATGCACCATATTACAACACTGGTACACAGATTGGCTTATATATTGTAGAATACATGCTCACTTACACATTTCCAGTCTGATACAAAGAAATAAGAAATTTGCACAATTACTAAGAAGGGGAAAAAAAAAACCACCCAACATCTCATGCTAACAAATCAGTATTCATCACATTAAAAAAAGAAACAAACAGAAAAAAATCATACACACAAACCCAATTTTATCAGTGGTGCTCAGACATTTAACACTAGGAAGGTTGATTACGCTCTGGAAAAGCAGGGAGGCACTTGTAGAAAACCTAGACAGCTCAATTAAATTTACTGAAATATGATTTTTTCAGCAGCATTACAGCTTTTTCTTTTATCATAGGAAGTACAGTTCAGCAAAAAATTTTCAGTGTGCTTCCAAAAAAAAGTGAAATATTTTTAAAACAATGCATTTAAAAGAACAGTTACCTGCAGAAACAGATTCTCTGTTTTAATTTTACACCGGGCCCTGATTTTTTAAGCTCATGATTAGAAATTCTGAAGTACAAAAGTTGAACTGTCTGATTTTTTTTTTCATACCTAGACTAATGCTTGAGACCATGGGAAGCTGCCATAAAAAGCTAAAAATATTCTGCAGCCAATAACTACTATAGATATGAAAGATTATTCATACACTCTAGAGCTTGAAACTACAAAATCCCCAGCAAATTTTAGAGGATTGAAGGCAGGTAGTCATTAAATCTTCATTTCACTCACACCACTGTAAAATATAAACAATATAGTACAGAACCCTCCAATATGAAACCACATGGTTTGCTGGCATCTCATTCTTCCCTGATGAAATGTAAGAAAGGTAAGTTTGTACTCCTTTAAAAAAATTCTAAAAATGTGTAACTATATAATTTGGATTATTGTATCTTAGATACATTTGTTTTCCATTAAAATAACCTTTAACTATTCTATTTAAAGTAAGAACTGACAGCAACATAAAATCTCATGACATACTCTTCATTTGCCTCATTAAAATATTGGATGAGTAACTCCCCCATGTTCTGGGGAATGGGGGAAAATAGATCATTTTCTGAGTTAAGAAACACTCAGATTCCTTTAGAATGAAGCTCAGTTTTTTTCTCCCCATCACACTTGTTGGTTTGCCATGTAATTCTACATGATATAGCACAGTTGCAATGAAGGAGATCTCTGTACCGTAGCATTACCAACAGCAGCGTTCTGTATTTAACACAACCGGATGAAGTAAAATTTCTTTTGCAAACTACAATGCTAAAATTAGCAACTCATTTTTTTTTTCTAGTAACTATATCCAACAGACAGAATTTCTTTTCCTTTCACTTGATCACATCCTCTAAGATCTCCTGTAGCTTTTCTTGCCTAATCTTTAAGAACCATCACATAGGCACCACTCTCAATTGTTAGCTTTTTTCTGGGACAACATGACAGTTATACAAAAGCAGCTCTAAGACCTAGTGAAAATACAAAAGAAATCAGGAGGGAAAAAAGATAAACATATATAACTGGAATTTTTATTCCATCTGTGCAGCAGACAGCACAGGCTCTGCTGAATCAGGTAGATGACGTAGAGGATACCAAGTTAAGCACTGAGGATTTAACTTGTACGAGCCATGTATGAAAGCTTTTCTATGTGGAGTTGCTTGAAATAAGGCAAGCTAGGAAACAGGTACAACATATGAAAACTGCACCAGAATAGTGTTGTTTTGGTTTGGTTTTAATTTTTATTTTTTCCTCATTCAGTTCCTGTCTGGTCTCTGAGTCTGTATATGTATAAGAGGAATAAAGGACAGGGATTTAATTTCTCTCTAAGTGCCTGCTTTTAACCCAGCTCTATTCAAATTGTACATTCAAAAGCTTTCCTCCTTGGGTTCATGATTCTCCATACTGCTATTTAAATTATAAATCACCTATTCAGCAGAGCACAGAATATACCCCATTGCAACACTATGAAGATCCATGCTTCACCAGCATGGTCTGAGAAGCAAAAGAAGCTGACCTGATCTCTTCCTGGTTACTTGGGTCAGGAAAGAAAACACCAACAAAAACTTATGCCTTTGGCATGACACCTCTTGGCTCTGTCATTTGTAACCATCTTCTTTCAGGTCTGGAAAATGACGCATGTATTAAAACCTTGCAAACCAGTTCTCACAATGGACATAATTATCTTATTGTATGTGACCACTGATTAAGTAATGGAATTTACTCCATACAAAACAACCACTTCGGTTCCAGTATTTTCATTAACTTCTTCTACCAATACCTGTATACTTTATAACTCTGCCAGATGCAACATTTCAGACAGAAAGTGTTTTTGAAAGGTAACAACTCTGCTTTGATTTCATGGGCATGATTAAGTCTGAAGAGGCCACTGAAGATGAAGAGAGCAAATCACATCAGGCAGCTTTTATGCTCTCTATTTGTTCACAAATTACAGTCCAGGCTAGGATTTTTGAGGATGACTGATGCAAGGCTTTCTCTCACATAAAAGAAAATCTTAACCCTAGCTAATTTTTTCAAATAATATCTATAATTTTGCTGCACTTACACTCTAACAAATGTGTGACAAAATGACCTGCCACTTGAAAAGAAGGCCATGGGAGGACATGGCAAAGAGAAAACTAATAGTCTGCATACCTTCCAATCGTCTTTTAAAAAGTCCATCAGCTACAAAGTCCATGGGCTTTTCCACTTTAAAAAAAAAAAAAAAAAAAAAAAAAAAAAAAAAAAAAAAAAAAAAAAAAAAAAAAAAAAAAAAAAAAAAAAAAAAAAAAAATGACATCAGGCATCAGACACTAAATCAGGCCAGAAGCCTTTCAGAAAAATTTGTTTTCAGACTGAGTGAAAGCTGAAGGACTGCACAAATTGTATTTTACCTGAGCTACAGAGTAATAGTCAAGAGAAGATGTTCATTTTCTATGCGGTAACATCTGGTTGCTAAGGACAGAGAACACCATGTTCCCTGGGTTCAGGTGAAATGTGCCTGACTATCTAAGGTCATTACATCTGGCAGCTCCAGCAGATGCAGAATGGGAAGTTGTCCGTTATACATTCTGAGGTCTGATTTGCTCTGCCTCAGGAGGTCCAGGGGCTGCTGGCCTTTGTGGATTGTGTGGGGATACTTTCAGGATGAAGGGAGGAAACATCAAAAGAAAGTCCTCAGTGCTTGCAATGGTATTTGGCAGATGTCAGATAAACCCTACTTTTTACAAATAAAATTAAAAACCAGACACCCATGATGATGCAAATGTGATCTGCAGACAGAGACCCAAATGAACCTCTGGCTCAAGAGGTTTTGAAAGCCTGTGTCAGTCTCTGATTGGCAATAGTGTGAAGTTTGACATTAACATGAACAGGCCAAGACTTCCAGTCATGGTTAATGACGACAATATCTTAATGACCTTTAAACTTCCTATTGCTACTGATACTTAGATAGTGAGTGTTATCTAAACATAAATTTCTGGTAACCTAATCAGTATGCAAAATACAAAAAGTTGCTTTTATTTCTTCCTTAGGACTACACCCTAACCATGTACTTCCAGCAGTCCTGGAGGGATAAAAGACTCTCTTACTCTGGAATACCTTTGAACCTAACTCTGGACAACAGGGTGGCTGACCAGCTCTGGGTGCCAGACACGTATTTCCAAAACGACAAGAAGTCATTTGTCCATGGGGTGACAGTGAAAAACCGAATGATTCGACTCCATCCAGATGGGACAGTCCTTTATGGCCTACGGTACGTTGGTGGGATTTTTAATCAGCTCTGTGGCTGTCCTGGCAGAATGCAAGTCATTATTGGTAAGCGCAGGTAGTACCAATGCTGCTCTCTTCTCCTTTTTCCTGGTTGAGTGCAGCTTAATGAGTCAGCACATACTCTATCCAGACTGCCACAATACACTCAAGAATTTTCCTCAGGGCATCAAAACTACCTTTGGTAACTAGCAAAGCCCAATGCCTCTGTCTCTTTCTGTTCTTTTGAGTTCTTTGTTATGATTCTCACCTAGTAATTGATCACAGCCTAGAGAAACATTCCTTCCTTCTGAATTTCTCCATCAGTTCTTTAGAACAATATAAAATGTAAAACTGGGAGTCATCTGAAGAAATGTGACCAACATTTGGTAGGGAGTAAAAAGAAGGCATTTGTAAGTTTACATGAATTATTTAAAGATTGTCTATATGCCTGGGTACAGGTTCTTTAATCTGCCTGGGTTTATCACTGCCTCTTCATGTCACAACTGCTTCTTCATACAGTGCAACCTATATTCACCCCGTAGATAAAAATATATTCTAAATCTGAACAGGCACAATCTAATGATAAGGTCCAGAAGTGTAAAATTAAACTAAGTTATTTGTTATGTTGAGGGAGCTGCTGACCCTGAGCAGGCTTTGCGTGATTTTTTAAAAAGTTAAAGTAGTTCTGCTTAGTTAAAAAAAAAAAA
>NDXB01013307.1:18916-38791 GCA_002631895.1 Agapornis roseicollis | reverse complement strand
ATCCACCACAAAAAAAAAAAAAAAAACAAACCCAAAACAACAGAAACTGCACTCATTCTAAGTGACAAAACCCCATCTCATCTAACTGAAATATAAAGCTATTTTTTATTTCACTCTATAGACAAATACAGAACAACTTATAAAGCATTCTTTTATCAAGCATAGAGTAGTTTTGGAAATGATACAAAAAGCTATTTCCTCCATGTTAACAATGCCAAAAGATGTAGCAGCAGGCATCTTAAAAAAAAGTAGTAGTGTCATGCTGGAGTAAAACATCCAAGAAGGGGCAAGACACTAGATCACAAATGACACAGAAGACACTACTTTTCCTAGTTGGTGTTTTCATATGTGGTAATATGTGAACCACATTGCAGTATTAAGCTACAAGAACAGATTTGGTACTTCTTTTATGCTTCTGAAACCCAAAGATATACAAGAATTTTGCAAAAGCAAGTCAATCAAATATTTGTAATTTCTTCTATGTCCCAAAAGATTTGTGTCTCTGAGGGTCAGTTTTCAAGATTCACAGGCAAATGAATACATTCCTCAATGTACAGCTAATGAGAGGTACAGATGCGGGAAGCATTTTACGTGTGCATTGTGGATGCCAGTTCAGCCTGCCACAGATCACACTGGACCTGCTGCAAACTTTTTCCCAATTGACTATGTTTAAGCAAGCAATCACGCCTGACAGGCAGCCAGCATGGTCTCTCGTCACAGGAGATGCACTGCTAGGACCACTTCTTTAATCAGAAGCGAAAAAAAAAACAAAAGATGAAGAGGACACAGCAAATTGATCCTGAGGCTGATGGATTTTCCTTTTAGCTCTTCCTGCTGCTTGCAGACTGCTTAAATTGTCCGTAGCCCTCTGTCAATCCTACTGTCATCTCCTCTTCCTACTTCATAGCCATGGGCATAGCATGGGTGGTGCAAGAAGATTATAGAATCATTTAGATTGGAAAAGATTTTAAGATAATTGAGTCCAACCATTAACCCAGCACTGCCAGTCCACCACTAAACCATGACCCACAGCACCTTACCTACACATCTTTCTTCAATAACTCCAGGGATGGTGACACAGCCACATCTCCAGGCCTCTGTTCCAATGCCTGACAACCTTTTTGGTGAAGAACGGGGTTGTTGTGACTTAAGTGTAGGGCCCCACACTGGGCCTTGTACCTCACACAATTGGCCTTACCTCATCAATCCAGCCTGTCCAGATCCCTCTGTAAAGCCTTCCTACCCTCCAGCAGATCAAAACTCCTGCACAGTTTGGCATCATCTGCAAACTGGCTGAGATTGCACTTGATCCTCTGGTCCAGGTCATTGATAAAGATATTAAACAGAACTAGTCCCAGTACTGAGCCCTGGGCTCCATTCATTACCACCCTTTGGGCTCTGCCATCCAGCCAGTTTTTACCCACTGAAGAGCATACCAAGAGCAGCCAGTTTGTCATGGAGAACGCTATGGGAAACAGTGTCAAAGGCTTTACTAAAGTCTAGGTAGACAAATTCCATGGCCTTTCCCTCATCCACTAGGCAGGTCACCTTGTCACAGAAGGAGATTAGGTTAGTCAAGCAGGGCCTGCCTCTAAAGAAACCCATGCTTACTGGGCCTGGTCCCCAGGTTGTCCCGCATGTGCCATGTGATGGCACTCAAGATGATCTGCTCCATAAGCTTCCCCAGCACCAAGGTCAGACTGACAGGCCTGTAGTTCCCCAGACCCTCCTTTAAGCCCTTCCTAGATGAGTGAACAATGACCAGTACTTTAATTCATGGGGAGAAGGCAGTTGGTAACAATAGTCTATGCATGAGAGTTGGATTGTATGGCCAAAATACAGCTGCATTTATTAACCAGGCTTCAGTAGCTGTAGAGAAAGGGCTATTTGTTACACTTAGCAATTACCAGAGGGAAAAAAGAACCAAAGTTCACTTATGCTCTCTCATGCTTGACCAAGGACTCCTCCAGCCTGCATGTTTATGAAGTCAAAACAGAGAACATCTGTATTTACCTAACTGCTGCAGCACCCTTAATATCTGGTGTTGCCATAAGCAAAAATGCATTTCCAGGATTGTTCTTAACACCGGCAAAAACAATTAATTTGACACAGTCCATCTCATGTCATTTCCCACACACTGCAGTTAATTTGACAGAGACTGCAATCTGGTTTGTTTAATACATCCTGAGAAAATAAAGAAATATATAATGTCAATACAGCTGCATTCTGCAATTTACTGCATGAGGCACAGTAGCACTCAAGCCGGCACTGGCATTCAAGATACAACTTATTTGTCACACAAAAGGTGAGGGATGGGCTTGTCTAAATAATGCTGAAAGCCCAAGGAGACAGTACAGGTGTAGTCTGTCTCATAACTCTATGCAAGAACAGTGAAGGAGAGCCAGCGAGTGAAACACTCTCAACATCACTCATTTTTACTGAATGAGTGAGAAAATTAACTGAAGAACAGATATATACTCTATCTGAGGGGGGAAAGTGTGGAACAGAAGAGAACTCTGCAGAAATTTAATTTGCTTGCTCTGTTTTACAGATGTAAAGAAAAGTGTATTTATGTTCAGGCACCAAACAAAAATAGTAAAAATAAAGAAAATTTAACCCAGCTACTCCTAAGCTCACTAAAACAACACTGCAGTCCTCTAGTCCAAACAGGAAGTACCCTGTGATTTATTGTTTTTAATGGTTGTCTCCTTCCCAGGCCGCATGTCCCCTGCAGCCATCTCACTTGCTAACAGCAAGCAACACAGCAGAAGCAGCACAAAGCTTTACTTCCCCACTGGGCCTATTGCATTTCAGAAACATTTCTTCAGGTCCAGTCAGACTTTTCTGCAGCATAGATGTTGAAGCCCATGTTTACACGCCATCAGCTCCTCTCCAGGTGTGAACACTTCCCCCAAACCTGCCTCCTCCAGCTCCTCATGCCCAGCCTGTACACCTAATGTACCAAGATTGGAAAGGACAGAGTGATACAGGATATTAAGGATGATAAATCAGTGGGAGACCAGCACTTTTAGTCCATTTGCTGCATGAAGCTCAATTCATCATTGTTTTACCTCTCTAGTATTTAAGTTGGGCACTAATGGGAAACTATGTACCAAGTTGCTCTACACCCACCCCTGGAGGCTGCTGTGTACTTCACAGCTTAATGCCACAGGTGGAAATCAGACACACCCTCAGTTCAGGCACCTCCTTGTTCTGGAGTGGATGGATTTGCAACCTTTTTGCTATGTCCATATAATGCTGTGAAATGCAATCTCACTACTACTTTACTCACACATCTGTTACACACAGTGTAACATACCAGTCAAGACAGGGTTTTATCATTTCTTTAACATCATTTGATGAAGAATACACAGACTAAGATGATTGTAGTAATTTATAACTGAAAGCACACAGACAAAACTGCAGAAATTTAAGTGAGTAAAGTTCTTAAATGTATGGGGCATCATTTTTGTATATATTTATTACCACAGGTAAACCAGAAAACCTGCAGCTGCTTACAGGCTTCTATGTGCAAACAAAAAATACTGCTTCTGAAATACTGAGGTTTTACTCAGTGTCAAGCATAAAATGGAGCATCCCAGGCTTGATAAAATGAAGTGGTAAATTGGTAGTTAATAAATAGCACAAATGGAAAAGAAAGAAAACTATAAAACCAAAAAATGAAAAAAAGTAGGGTCCTCTCTGGCTGCCAGGGCAGGGTAAGACATCCTAGGTGTAACTCAGAGACAGGCTTGCTGTCTTCCTTTAGTATGAATGACCTCAAACAGCTGGGGGAAGCCACCAGCTGCCCATCCCAAAAAGAGATGTTCTCCTCATCACTGACAGCATGCAAACAGAAATCCTTTCAGTAGCATGCACTGCAAATCTCCCCTACCTCTTACCCACAGAAAACAGTGGATGCGGCAGAAACACCCAGCTCTGCGGGAAGCAATGGTTCATAAACTCCTTCTAAATTGTCATATAATTCCATGTATTTGATTTGGAACTTCTTCCTCCAATTGCAAACAACTTATTTTTATTACATTATTACACAGTATTTTTTATATTAAAAATATTTTTTTATATTAAAATAATCTACAGAAGGTGGGGAAAAACTGCAGGTTGAATGAGTCCTATAAAGCATAAAAATTCCCCAACAAACACACAAGTACTTAACATGGACTCAGCTTTAAATATGCGAGCAGTGGCTCTTTAATCAGTAGTTAAGTACATAAGCAGTCTGGTAGAATCAGAAGAACTGAGCTTGAATTTAAACACAAGCTGCAACTGGTTATGGCTATCAAACATAGCACTTTGAAGAACGGAATTATAAGCATTTTGTAGAGCAAAGCCTACTATGTTTTATTCAAAGACCACTTAAGCAGATTCTAGATCAAACTCAGATTACTGAAATTATGTCACCTATTTAAAAATCTTATTGTTAAAATACTACTTAACCACATGAATACTATCCAAAGAACAATACAAAAATATTAGACAACATTTAACAAACAATTTTAAAGTTGAAGGACATTGCAAAATATGGATTACTTATTTTCCATGCAGCACATCATCTCTTACTGGTTTGGTTTAAATTGGTTTTGGATCAGTTTCTTCTTTGTTACACAGACTATGTTCTGCATACAAAATCTGAGCAAGTTGTCCCTTTCATATTAGAAGCAGAAATTTCTTCCAACAGAATTACAACTCTGCAACTGTCAACCTAATCTGTACCAAAAATGTACTTCCAAGTATAATTGCCTTTTAAAAATAAGTAAATATTAAAAAAAAAATTAAAGAACTCCATTCACACCAAAGCTCATCTTTAGTGCATTTAAGCAATTCTATTACTTATAGTTGCCTCAAACACATTGGGAGACAGAAATTAAGTAAAAGTAAATATAATGGCAGAGATTAATACTAAAGTACATTTGATCAAGGAGAATTTCAAATTTACATACAATCTTAGAATCCAATCAATAACAGCGTGGGCAATTTTTGAGAGTATGTCTTTCTTTACTTGTCTTTGCAGGGTTGGTATCAGACGGGAAAGGAACTTTTGTATGTTTACCATCTCAGCTTTCTCCTCTCACAAGCCATAAAAGCTCATGCCTGATAACTTGTTAGGTGCACAGATGTCTTATACTTGAACAATAAGAAAGAAAATCCAAGGTTTTCACAAGTGACCTTTGTGACTCCTACTCTATCAGTGTGGCCAGTTGCATACTGACCATTGCAATAACACATATTTTATCTTCATACTCCAGAAGTTAGTGCTTAAGTTCGAATAACTTGATAATATTTGCTTTTTCCCTGAAATGCTAGTTTTAACACATTTTTTGCTATTTATATTTGGGCAAGAAGCACCAAATGGACATACAAGTCGAACCGCTTCAATTTTGGAAATAAAAGGGCAAAAGCTTTTCTAAAAACCACAGGAATTTAACTTACAGAGCTGGTATATATTGTTAACAGTACAGATTATTCAGCACATGGTTTTATATAATTGTTGATGAGGGAGTCACAGACAACGCTGAGATGATCAATGTGATCAAGTGAATGCCATTTTATTACACAAAGTGTCAACCTTATATAGAGATTCTTAGCACAGCTACATGGATTTGACAATTGTTGATTGGGCACCTTAACCCTTAACAATGCTAGGATTGGATAACACTGTCCTTGGAACTTGACCCTCAGAACTTCCCAGCTCCCCCTCTCCTCCGCCTACCTCTGAGTTCTTACAGCTGGTGTTTCTTTTACTCCCTAATCCATGGCCTTCAGTTTATCTCAACTCCATGACTGTTCTCAGGCAGGCTGCCTTACACCAAGGCCTCTGGATTGCTCACAAAATGTCTGCTGTTACACAGCCTATCCACATATAATGCTATGTACAGGTATGTAACAGTACAGATCCATGCTGAATCTTGATGAGCTAATATATTTTAGTACATTTCATGTCAGCATATGTTTGCTACATACCACAGTTTGTGTGTTTTCCAGGTCTTGAAGGTCATTAAAAGCCATTTAATAAAAAGCAAATCCATTTCCTTCTAATAATAAGAGATTCAAAGGGACAGTAATTAAAGTCGTAGTTTGCTGCAGATTTCCAATTTGCACACTATTAATTTTGAGCATGCTGAGAATAATTATTATTGAAGGAGAAAGCATAAGTTCATAGCTGCTCAAAACCAACCTCACTCTCATTTAATTTATATTGATGCTGACTTATAACATCAGTGAAGTACCTGTTCAACCCAAATCAGAGGGGCTATGGATGGGGAATAAGTCTGTACCATTTTATACAGTAAAAGCATCAGGTGTTTAAATTAAGGTCCTAAAGGAAGCTATATTTTACCAGACCTGCACCAAATTGATGAATGCACTTAGATCCACAAGGAGGGGAAGAGAGTGTCTTAATGTCAGTATTCTCTCTAAGAAACAAGAACTGTTCTAATGAACACTACCGTAAAGATGCTAAAATCCTGAACAAATGCTGAGACAGCCCATTCAACTAATGACACACAAACTGGAAAAGGAAAATTAATAAAAAGGTGCCAGACTGTGGGGGCTGCTGCTTCACAAACACAACCCCTTTGCTCACTAAGCTCAATTTATCAGGCCATACCTGCTCTCTGCCACACCACATAAAATGTTGGCTTGTACCATATCAAGTATTTAAAGGTAGCAGCATCAAGAGTAACCCCTCCTTTATTAATTCACTAAAGCAATCAAACAGTGGGTTTAAGTCATTTTAAGACAGATAAGAACTGGGGTTTGAGTACAATGTTAAGATGCAAATAATAATGCATTTAAAAGAAAATGTTTTCAGGCAATATATTTTCTCCTTAACCCTCAGTCTTCTAAAAATATCTCCACTTAGAAAGAGGATTAGCCTTTTTTCTCAAATATCATTGGCCTACTTTAGAAGTAGAAATCCAGAAAATAGCCAGCCCCTTGAGTATAATAAAATGTAAAATTAACTACTATAAAATACAATAGTACATTCCTTTATTTGGCATCTTTGCTGTATATCAGCATACATGGTCTCATAACTGCTAGGCCAAAATAACCTCATTTTAAGAGGCAAGATGTGTGACAGCTATAACATTTTTCATTTAGAAAGCTATTAATAAGGTGAGATTTCCAGATATTGCTATAGCTCTGGTAATACAATCCCATCTGAAACTGCAGGTCTGACTTCATGTTAGACTAAGAAGTCAACCTGAGCACACATGAGGAGGTAGGTACTTCAAATACAAATTTTGTAGTTTTGGATGGCACATTCGATTGGATTACAAATACACAAACAAAAAAAAACAAAACAAAAAACCCGCACACACAGGTCCCTCTAGAGTAAGGTCAGTAAGAGTATGCACTTCTCTTTGAAAAGACAAATCAAAACAGGGACAAATTATTTGAACTTACTTTTTGCAAAATTGCATTTTCCACACATGAAAACTCTCCAGTTTTTCACATTCATGAAAAAAATGAGTCTTTCAAACCCACATGAAGAATGACAGGCTTGATCCTACAAGGCACCAGACATATTCCAAAAAGATACACATACGTCCTCTTGTATTACCATAATTTCTACAGATCAGAAGAAAAGTTTATCATCTGAGAAGATAAATTACATACAAAGGGTAAGCTGACATCTCCCATGCACCATGGTATAGGCAGAAGAAATGTGAGGACATTTAGACCCCTTGGCTCTTCTCAGGCCTGGAAAATTTAAGTGTCTGATGCATGCTGCTGCTGTCTCTTTTAGCAGAGCTACTTTAGCCACCTCTGAGAGCATGGTCACAAGAGACTGCAACTGCAGCATTTTTCATAATCCTTAGATAGATGGATTTGTAAACTACATAAGACAGCGTGATCAAGTGGTTCTATTGGAAACATAAATCTAGTTCCAGTCCTGTTCCTAATATATTTGTGTAAATGAAGAACCCAGAAAGTATATCTGGATTAGAATTCTTAATATTTTTGATTTTATTAGCTGATGTGGGATGTTTTAAACTTGCTCTCAGGTTTTATGACAAATATTTTTACAAAGGAAAGGCCATATCACTTAAGGCTATCTGTTTTTTGGTAAAATGAGAGACAGTATTAAAGAGCTTTTGAAAGGCCTCACAGTTTTCCATATAAATAGCCCATACGTCCACAGTGCTGCACTTATTAGTTTTAGTATGTGCTGACCAAGGGACAGAAAGAAAAACATTGCACAGGTTTATTTTATTGGTAAGGATTTAGTTCAAGTAATGTCTTAACCCTTTTCTCGTTAATTTCTTTTGTCAGAAAACACCTGTGGAACACACCTGTGAAGTCCAATTAAAAATATGCAAAAATAAAAACCCAGACCTCAATTTGTGCTTTATTAGCTTATAATCTGTTCTGCAAGAGATGTTTCATTACCTGAAGAAACGCAGAAATGTTTCTGAAGAAATCCTTTTGATGACTCTCTAGTTGCACATTTTAAAAATGGAGGAAAAGAATAAAAAAATTGTCAAATTCTTTCCTAAGAAATATTCCATTGATCCCAGCTGGATTCATTTGAAATGCAGTTGGCTAATGGCTGACTTGGCTCCAACTGTTGAGTTTTTCTATGCAAGAGAGAAAACAGCACTAATTTTATAGCTGGTTTGTATATTTTTGGGGCAGGTTTCTAGGATGGCATATCAATTTTGCAGTTTTTAAATTATTTTATATACATGGGACTGATAATTCTGCTCTTAATAACACAATTAGTACTGTTTCTTCTTGATACAGGATACACATGTGATCTATTTGCAGAACATTACTAAAATGCATAAGGATTCCAAACACCACCACCACCACCCAGATGTTAGACAGTATTAATTGGCACAAGACCTATAGCAGCCAGATTTGTGAAAGATCCAAGGCAAAAAAATTCAGCTTTTCACCATCTACCTTTGGATCCAAGGAATAGCAATTCGCGCTGAAACACACTAAGATGAGCCAAAAGATTTTAACAACTAAAATATTCCTTAAAGAAATGCTTAAAAAAAAATACTCTAAATAGTAATTAATCTCAAATTCTAGCAAGTTTTAAAGCACACAGCTATCATCCAAGCGTGGGCAACTGGTGTGCATTGAACAGTGTTACCTGGGAGCCCCCTGCTGGGACTGCCTTTAGGAAAGAAGCAAAGAGATTTCCTTTGGAGGTATGTCACAGGTATCTCAGTAATTACTACTCTACATATGGTATATTACCATTCTGAAAGTGACTGAATGCTTAATTTCTCATAAGAAAATCATTACAAGGGAGAAAAATAATCTTTCTCTGCATAACAAATACTTGGCATTAGTTAAATTCTTAAAATATTTTAAAATATTCCTAATTCTTGGAAATGCTTGAAGATTCAAGCAGACAGCCTGTGTGCTAGATATAAAGGTGTTAAACCAGCAGGTAATCTGTGTGGCTATCATTAAGTATGCTGTAAACAAAATTAGAGTTACACAGTTTGATTAACAAAAACAACCCCAACAGGCAACAACAGCCAAGACAGAACAACACCAAACCAAAAATGACTAAAAGACTTTCAGGAGTGCAGGAAATGAAAAAAAAAAAAAAAAAAAAAAAAAAAAAAAAAAAAAAAAAAAAAAAAAAAAAAAAAAAAAAAAAAAAAAAAAAAAAAGCCAAAATTAATCTATTTTATGCAAGAAAACATTTTTATTGCACCATCTAATTTAACTGCAAAAAATAAGATAAGCTTTCAGGAAAGTTTTCAGGCACAAAAGCTCCTGTTCAGATCAAACCAAATCAAGAAATTTCAGGTAAGGTACATTTTAAAACAATTGCTCTGAACTCACAGATCCATCAGAATGTTCTTTCCTGACAAAACCCATATAAAATACTTAACTCATACTGTGGTTGCTAACTCCTCTGTTCCACCAAGTACAGACTTGACCCAAGTTCAGAGCTCTGTGCAATTAAACTAGCTGAGGTTATAAGCAGCAGCTTTTTTCACAAGTATTTTGTACCTGTATCATTTTGCTCTTCCCATTATGAACGGCACAGCCATAAAGCTTAGCTTCTAGATACATCTTTGAGGGTGTTTTGTAGGTCTCCCATAAGCTGAAGATTGAGATGTCAGTGGTGGAGTGCCTGCTTCACTGAAATGTTTTCTCAGTGGCAATGGGAAAACATTTTTTTTATGAGCACTGAGCTGATGGCTGTTTGAGATATATATATGAGCTTTCATTCACTAGTGATCTTTTATTTCATTTCTAATTCCTTTTTCTTATTATTTCTTAATGGCAAAATGTCAGGTTTATTTTTAAGAATCCAGTGAAAATATCAAAGCATTTTCTTGGAAAAAAAAAAAATCAAAGGTCTACATGCCCACAAGATTGTAAGTAAAGCTCCCTGAATACTGCAGAGTGCTGTCCATAAATTTTCACCCACATGGGGAATAAGTCAATTTTCTGCCATACTCAGTCACCTGCATGAAATTTTATCAGTATAAGCAACGTATTGTTTGCCAAATTGAAGAGCTATTAGCATACTCAAAGAGACAGCCCTGGCCATAGCAAAAGGAGTTGAAAGATCAAAGGAAAAAAACGTTATCATAGTTCTTCCCACTATGCCAGGCATGCACTGATTTTGTGTAAATAATGTATGTATGTAAATAATCCTCCTTCCAAAGCAGCCTTAAATTAGGCCCAGGAAAAGATATTAAACTAGTAGAAGCTTCAATGTATAAAGTTTAAAATACAACATTTCCAAACCAATTTTTGAATCTCTCTCCTGGAAAGGTTGTCAGCTCCTTTCTTCAATACAAAAATAAAGTGTCCGTTCAAGGAAAAGAAATCATTTTATGAAATCACCAAGTAACCGGTATGGAATTTGAATACAGTGTGATAGCTCCTATAGTGAACCATTTACAGCCTGCAGAAGAAGGCAGGAAAAAGGGCAAGCAGCATTAAGCCTGTCCACCCACAGAACTCACACTCAAATGACTTTTAAACAAACAAACAAAAAAAAGGAATAAATCCAAAGTGCAATTTTTTTCCTCCCTGTAAATTATATATTTATTTAGCAACTGGATCTGCTAGGGGTAAGAGAGGAGCCACTGGTCTCTGAAGTGAGCCATCTTGCTATCTGAAAATCTAATGTTCATGATAATACACTAAGCAGTCATCAAAGCTGTAGATTATTAGAGCACCTTTTTTTTAGGCTTGCCCAAACATTAAGCCTTAGCAATAACGTTATTTAACTACTAAACATGAGACTACTAGCAAAAATTTTATAGAGGATGGAAAGTGGAAGAATGAGAGTTTCAAAAGATTAGAGGTTGGCATGATGTCTTTCATGCTTTCAACATTTTCATTAGCATCTTGATGAAAAAATGCCCATATAATTTATTAGGGCTTCCATCATTAAAACATTTCAGGAAAAAAGCTTCTCAACTATGAAATCCAGAAGAAAATACAATAGAGGACTCAAGCAGCAGCATCTTACTCTATTTCACTTCTGTCTCACAATAAAAAAAAAACAACCAAACAAAAACCAAGTAAAATTACCCAACCACTTCTTTGGGCTCCAAGTCACACAACACAGCAAGGTTGTGATAAAACAGCCCAAAGTGAGAATTAAACATCCTAAATAACCTGATTTTATCAGAAAATTCTCCTTAATGAGTCAGACAACTTGAGCAGAAAATAAATCTGCTTGTATAAGCTTCAATCTCAATTCAGTATTTTAACATTATGGTAAAAAACATCTCTATCATTTAAGGAGATTTTTGCTTACTCTGTCCTCATGAGCACTGCGTAAATAAAGGCACAGAAGCATTAAACAGAGTTATGCTGTTCTCTTAAAGCCAAAGACAGAAGAAACAAGCACAATAACAGATACTGAGTGTGAGGAATTATATGTCAACTATTTGGAGAAATAAATGCAGTTGTGTTTCTTGGAGAGAACAAAAGCCTGCAGACTCCAAGCTTGCAGAACACTAAAGCTTATCAAGGTAGGAGGAGAAAGATGACAAGAAGGCCTGATACAGGTCAACAGCAGAGGCTCAGCAAGGAAACTCTCAAATGTGCATAAATATTACCTGTCCTGATGTCTAAGAAGCTGAGGAAGCCAAGTCATGTGCTCATTCAGCTCCTGGCTTTGGTTCATAAAATACACTTATTTTGTTTATTTCATCAAGCCTTTTATGATCTCTGCTGGAACAGCCAATAGCTAAAACATCCCCACATTCATATAACATCCAGCTTCCTTACATTTCACAAGTGCATGTGAACTGCATCTTGCCGAAAGTACTTGCACCACCATTCAGAACACAGCTAACATTTGTGATTTTAATGAAAACTCACCTGTTGTCTAGCCAGCCTTTCTATATAAGTATCCTAAATGCAGTTCTACAGTCAAAATGAGTATGTAAGATATCATGAGATTCCATTCATACCTCTTCCTGAATTTCAGATACAAATTAGCAGTCTTCATCACAACCTCCCAGCCCTATAAAATGCTAACTATCAAACAATATGTCTATACTGCATGTTAAGGCATGGAATGGGCAACCTGAACTTTAAGTACTTACTTGGAGCTTTTGGTCTCCTACGTAAACGGGTGCACCTCTCCAAAGTCTCTTGTGTTGCATCTGTTTGAAAAATGTGCTCTGCTAAGGAGAAATCGGAATACCTAGTGGATTTGAATACCTAACTTGGGTGACCAGACAATCTTATTATGAAACTTTTAAAAGTAATGTGCATGCTTTGCAATAAAAAATACAATTTAAATAATTAGAGAAAAAAATCAATTAGACAAAATATGGTGTTCCAATATATGGGGAAAGCATTTATAGAAGTGTATTATCTATAGGACATACATAGTTATTTAAATTATGAAATGTGTATTTAGTTAATGAAATAACACTCTATAACAAGCCATGTGCTCTGTTTATGAGGGATGTTCAGGTTATAGAGGAGCAGTGACAGATGTACATTCAAGATGCTATGCAACTATACATCAGTCTGCTGAATCACTGGTGAACACAGCATTCAGTGAATATAAGACAGCACTAAGTATTATTTACAATTAAAAAGACATTTCATTTTTAATATAGATGAAGTCTAAAAGCAAATAAACCAGGACAAAGCATCAATGGAGCAAGTTGTTCTCTCTTCTATTAAAATACAAATAGAGTTAAACAAGCAAATATATGTATACTGCTCTAGAACAGCTTACAATTTTTATGCCTTTTTGTTTCCCATAAAACATTTTTGGCATACACAACTGCTACCCACCTTGTAAAACAACTACTGCTACTGAAAGACAAAAAACAGTGAAAACATTCCCTGCCCACCACCACCACATTCAAATACAAAATATCCATACCACACCAGTTCAAAATTATCAATATTGGGTTTAGCTACCAGATCTTTTAGGACAAAAATATCTCTTTGGCACAAACCCAATTTTCAAAGAAATCTGCGTATGACTCATCAGTGCTGGCAGTCAGGAGAAACTAAATGCTCTAAGTATAATTAAGTTTCTCACTCTCTGGAGCTTGTCAACATGCTCTATCTTATGCAAGCCCAGCTGAAATGGGTGAAAAGGACAAGCTCAAATTAAATTCACACAGATAAGCCCACATATGTACACTTACATTCTCCCCTAAACTAAACTGTGCTGATTTAAGATCTCTCCCAGTCTACTCCCATCACCATTTCTCTGCTAGAGATTACATCTCTCTCATAGATGCTAACTAAGGTTACTTTGGTGAACACTTCCTAATCTATTTTGGTCTCTATGAGCTAGTTTCCACCCTACGATTTAACTACCAGCTAACAAAAATAGATTCACAAAGACTATTCAAGGTGTTTCTACATCAGTAGCTCTGTTGGTAGATAATAATGGATTTTAATTTTCAGGGAATGGGGATAAACTAGAAGTTGGTAACCTCTTCATTTAGTGCTAATGCAGCTGGAAAAGAATAGGTGTCTACTCAACAAGGACAGAGAAATTTTTTTCACCCAGCAAAAGAAGTACTGAAGGGAAATGTACTTGTCCAGAAAGGGGAAAAGCATTAGTGAAAAGTGCTGTTTAAGCCGCAGGACAATACTATCTCAAAGGCAAAGGGGTACACACCAGCCATAAATCAGTTCAGACTGCAAATCAGAAGACTAGCAGAAAAACATGGTTCCTCAAAAACTTGCTATTAAACATTTTCCCCTACTACTCTCAAGTATTTTAAGAAACATATTGATCAGGTTATGAAAGAAAAATTATGAGGCAGTAGTTGCAGTAGTACAAACAACAACCCAAAGATCCTTTCTTTCCCACTGTGTCCCAAATCTTGTTTTCCAATTAAAACGAATGACAAGGTATAACTTTTATTGCTATGTTTAACTGAATCAGGAGTGCAATTCTCAAAGAAAGATAAGGCCTAAGTACTACAGAGAAGCTGTATTGGAATAAACTGGGGACAACAGAATGTTTCTGTTATTTCAATGTTATAATTAATTTATGCTCATTCAAAAAGTTATGGAAATTAATAAGACGTTGTAACTGGAATTCTCTTTGAAGTAATGCATGCCTTAAACTGATTTACTGTCACAGAACCAGTCTTGGGCCTCATGCTATAAAAGCATTAATTTCTTCTCCTATTTATTTTGTTTTCTAATTAAGATCCAGTGACAGGGCATGATCATCAACCAGTTTCCTACACAAAAATCACATCAGCATTCCTTCCAAATCATGGGTGTACAAAAAGGCAATCTAATTTCTTCATTCACACTTTACTCTGCCAGCAGGGTCAATATTTTGGCAAAGATCCTCTCATTAAGGTTCTAGTGCAAGAGTTTCATTTTACTTTCAGCTCTCCACTAAAAGTAGTCACTGTACATGGTAGATTAACCAAGCTCAGCTTCAGATGCACTCACATTTCCTCACAACATATGTTTCAAGACATAATTATGCTGCCAGCTTCACTGACTGGAATTATTAGCTTTCACATTCAACTATTTGGAGCAAATGAGGTGTGCTTACTGTCTGGTCTCAGGATGAGAGAACATGGGAAAACATTAAATACAAGAGACCTAAGCAAAACCTTCAGAAGTCAATCACACTTTAGAATAGAATTGCTTGGATGGTCTGTAAAGACTTTATAATTTAAGATTTTCTCTGTAAGTGATAAAATCATATTTTAGTGAGTATTAGATCTTAGAGTCAGTTACAAACATGAAGTATTATAATGCCATATTGTAAGAAGCCATTTCATCCCGCTATTGCAGTCTTTCCTAGGTGATACATGTCACTAATAGATTTTGTAGGTCAGCCCATTATAAAGAAATGTGACCATAAAGCTAACCACATGTTCAAGTGGAAGCCTCTTTTCCTTTGCATCAAGGTTTCTCCTGCCTCTTACCTACCATTCTTCTCTCCACAGGACCCCCTACGGAAAATGCTGCTTTCCCTCCCTGTTGCACACTCTTAGGAGCAGGGACTACAGTTTCAAACAACATAGAATCATGAAGTCCTAAATATCTCGAATCAAATTTCGTTGTAATTAATTAGCTATTATATCCCTCTTTCTTGTTCCTTCCTCCCAGACAGACAGTTAGACTGGTCAGACACCCATTTCCACAAAACCCACAGAAGTTTAGCACTTATCTACCTCCTCTGCTCTATTTTTCCTAAGCCAGCTCCTCTCTCAGTTCTTAGTTCCAGAAGACAGACATGAAGCAAGAGACAACCAACAAAAAGAGGCAAATACCTCCCCAGGTGCTTCCAGTTGCTCTCTCAGAGCCCTGCCCTTTCTGCTGGCCCACACAGGTGTTGGTCAGTAATAGCAGCAGTATAACAGAGTCAGAGGACATACCAGTTCAAAACCATTCTGTTTCTCACATGTGTTTTGCAAAATCAAAACAAGATTAAGCTTCTCAACTATGAAGGAGTTTCCATGTCACCCATGAAAGCTTATAACACCTCATTTCTCCTCATCTAAAACCACTAGATCTCTATGTCTCTCAGCAAAGTTTGTTTAATACTGAAGCCACTGTTTTAGCCCATTTTTCCAGTGCATAGGTAAAGCTACAACCACTGGAAAAGGAGCAGACTCTCCCATCTTGGAAAGCCCAACAGGCCAGGCATCAGAAAAAGGCAAGAAATATGGAAGCAAGAAATTGTTTTGATCCTTGCTTCCCTCCTGTGACTGCAGGCTTCTGTTTGAGATGCACTGATCTAGGTAATGTTGACATGTAGTAGCTACATGAGAAATCCCAGTTCCTGAAGAGTCTACACAGCACTGACAGGGAAATGACAGCACTCTCTTGCAGCCTCACCCCTCCTTCCAAAATCCAGAAGGATCTTCCTTGGTTACAGCTATAGACAGCAATGGGTCAGTATGAATTATGTCCGATCCAAGAAACAATCTGTTCTTCACCAGTTATTTTGACCAAGCACAGACCAAAGCCTTCCAATTACAAACCAGGCTGGGTGTGGATGATACTGCCTAGATTCTTTTTCTGCCAAAGAAGGGAGAGACATCTGAACATGTACACGTCTTTCACACACACACAACGCATAGCTTGGTGTCTGATTTGTTTTTATTTTGGAATACACAATAACAAAACAAAAAACTCAAAAAATGAAGATATCAGATGACACTAACATCATTGCTACCATCTAGAAAACCTCTGTTCCCTCCTGAGTGGGATATTTCAGTCTGTAGATATTACTTCCATCTAGGAATTTCAGTAGTAACATCAGTCCTCCTGTATTTAGTCACTTTTAGAAGGTTTGTATAAAGATACTCTAAAGAGTTACATATTTAGCATCAGTTTTTTAAATTTTAAAACCCAGTTTTCTGACTTTACTTCCCTCTTGGACCTTCCTTTATACTAAGCACATCCCATCTAGCTCACTCGCTTTTTCTTTTGGCTTGCAACATACTTGCACTGTCAAGCTAAGTTACTTTTTGCAGTAAATTTCAGCTCCAGCTCTTAGGCACTTTTTATTGAAGCATCTTGTTCGCCCTGGTATAGTTATAGTTCTCTTTGGATTTATATTATAAAATTTATTTTCATGGGTTCATAGCTGCACAGTAAAAATTCTCATTGCACTGAAATTTGGCTTACAAGCACCAAAGAAAGAGAGCTTTTTTGCTAATATTTAAGAAGTTACATTAGAATATTTTAGTGGGTTGTGGTTTTTTTTTCTATATCTAGATCTTTACAAGTGGATGCTATTGTGTTAGGTTATGCTTTGCAGTGTTAGGCACTTGCATATCTCTACGTTCAAAGACTGGGTTCATTGTGAACCCCCTCATGTTCAGGGATAAATATAGAATCATAGAATCATAAAATAGTTTGAATTGGAAGGGACCTTCAAAGATCATCTAGTCCAACTCCCAGTATCCCAATACCCATTAAGTTTTTAATATAGTGGTTTTAATATACTCAGCTTTCTTTTACTGACTCAACAACTTACCTTCTTATCACCAGCTGCTAGCCCAACTCAAATTTTAAAATACACTGAGCATGATAGTGTAGTGATAGATTTCAATGGGGAGCACTGAATAAACTCAAAATTAACATAATGCAGACACTGAAGGAGTGTAATGAACCCTTTCCATCAGGTTCTCACCTTGACACCTGATATGCCATAGCCTGACCCACCCACACCAACCAGAAATTTCTGATCCTGGGATCCTTAAAGGAAGACCACAAGTGACCATTTCCAGCAAACAGACCTTCATAATTATAAACCAAAATAAATAAAAATAACAAATACAATAAATACAGCCTGTAAGAGGGTAAAAAGGAATGAATAGCAGAGGGATAACAGGTTTCAAACTGAAAGTCAGTTCAGTCCAGCAAAAGAATATTTACACTTAAATAGATGGCAGCACAAAGCTGAATCTCAGACTGTAGTCTTTAATAGTTCATTCAGCCTGAAAGTCTGGAATTGCCAGAGATAAAGATACAGCACTGAAGCACTTGTTCTTTGTAGCATGCGTTAGTTATTTACACCTGCTCCAACTCAGCACAAAATGCCAGTGACTCAGTTTGACACTATCATAAACTCGCTTACAAAGGCATAAATGAATCTACAATGCACAAGTCAGAGAGCTCTCCTTTTTAATTTTGCACGTCTTGTCACTGTGTATATCTAAAAGAGAATTAAGTTTTGATTTATTTTTTAGATATTTTGTAGCTATGACCACATCTCATCTGTCTACATGATCCAGTGACTCAGGCTTTTAAAAAAATTCATTACCATACACACTAAAGATGTTACAATGCACTGCACCCACTTCTGTTTGCCTTTCAGAACTTCAGGTCATGTGTAACTCAGCAGAAATACTCATAACTAGAGCACTAAAGACCCAACAGCGCCACCATTTGTGCACAGATGCAACAGACTAGATCAAATATTCAGAACAGAAAACATTTTCTGGGCATACAGGAGTGAAATATCATGGATACACGTCCCTCTTTTGCAACAAGTCTTGCTGTGTACTACTGTAATTCCTCTAGAAGGTGGACTATTTCCACGCATTTTCTAGAGTGTATTACATCATGTGAAGGAAGTTTGACTTGCTTCCCTGAGAAGCACCACCCCAAACTCATTTATTGCACATGCAGACTATCCATATAAATATGCTGGGTGAGTTGGAAAGAAAGGATTCATGGAATGAAAAATAGCCTGAGATGGACTACACAGTGGTGAGGGGTAGGCCTCCACTTAACTTGTTAACTTGGTCACAGGTCAGAACATTAAAAATTCTGACAAAAGGCCAGACCTAAGGCCCATTTAACCTATTATCTTGTCCCCAGCAATGAATAAGGGCAGGTATCTTGGGAAGAGTTTAAGATTATTTCTGATTTCTTGCTTTACCTTGTCTTCACCACCAAACTACCAGGTATTCTTAGAGAACTCATGATTTTTGTTAAGTGAAAAAGACACCGTTCACTGCAGAGCTTTGTAGGCACAAAAGCAATGTAAGAAACTAGTGCCTGGGTTATGTTAAAGAATATTAATTGAAGCAAGCTGAAATTGCAAGACTAGGCACATGCTTACTGTAAGCCAGCATCCTCTGCATCAGACCTGGTAACTGTCTGGACATATAAAAACCCACTTGCAAATCATTCTTTCTCTCAGATGGATGTCACACTGTGCTTTAAATCAGTGGCTTGCCCTTGCCTAACACATATTGAGCATACCCCACAGGATTAGGCTGTACTACCATGATTGATGGGAAAGATTATTTAATAATAGCATTTTGACTCTTCCAGGACTTCTGTCTGAAACAAAGCTCAAGCAGCTTACCAGCAATGGGCTGACCTCGGCAATTCACTGGTGCATAACACTGACAATGGAATAACATGACAAAATTCATTGTGTGTGAGCACTGCCTTCATCAGTCCTTCATCATCAATACTCTCTTCAGAGGTGGTGTCATCTTTGGGGCCCAGCAGTGAGCATAATTGATGATCCATGTTAAACCAACTTGACACATTCTTCCTGCCCTCATCTTTGTGCGACTTAACCGGTCACTTTACCCAATATAACAGAGGTTGTTTGGCCCTTCTTGAGCAAGACCTGGTTCTCAGCTGCTTACAGCTTTATCTCTTTGAATGTTATATTTCTCTGTACATATCTTCCTCAACACACTTTTTATTTTTTCATGTTTATGCAACTCTACTGTTTCTCTGAGCAGCATTAAAGGGAAATGTGTGTCATACTTGCTAACCTAAATCCATACAAAAGCTTTCCTTATAAACTTGAGTGTTATCTCAAAATATGTAATTCACAGCAGTGACCTAGGTGTTGACAGCTTGCCTCCCTAGAGTCAAAGATAAAAGGGAAAAAAAAACCAAAAACAAAAAAAAAAAAAA
>NDXB01013307.1:0-18873 GCA_002631895.1 Agapornis roseicollis | reverse complement strand
ACAAGGGGTTAAAAGCTTGCCCCCCAAAAGAAAAAAAAAAAAGGAAAAAAAAAACCAAAAAAAAAAAAAAAAAAAAACCAAAAACCAACAAATTAAAAAGTAGCCAAAATATAACTAAATTTTACAAACAGCTAGATTATAATAATTTCCACTCTAAAAAAAACAAAATTGTTTTCCACATACTGATGTACTCATATCTAAAACTAAGTATCTACATTTTTTACTGTATCTAGCTCAGGACCCAATATGCCATTTTTCTCTAGACTACTGATGAGATCTGTGAAAATGTTATTATTTATTCACCTGTTGGCCCTTCCCAATTTTACTAACACTTGTAACTTCTTTTTAATAGGATTTGATCAGACAAGCAATACACAGACTGTCGAACATAGATTTCCCAAGTACACACTACATTATATAATATACACACTACCAACTCACATAATGCTAACGCTCAAACGTACATCCTGTAAATTGTCTCTTTCAAGCACTACAAGTTGGGCATGTTTGCAGATTCAGAGCTGACATTTTCTGCCAGGGTCCAGCATTCAGGCTTTGCTTGGAAATTTACAGTGTTGAGAGGCCTGACAAGTGTAACCCTTGTACATGGCATGGGCAGAATAAAAAAACAAAAAAATGCCAATTAAATGCACTGTTTTCTCTGCCCTCAAATGTACATTTTTTTCTGCCTTCCTCTACTCCTTCAATAACTCTCCCTAAAAGATATCCCATTAAATCTTAAACATCAAGGTTCTTCCCAGTTCCAGAAAAATTATGCAAATTACACCAGGGATACGGGGCTGGGTTCTGATGTCAAACAGTTGCTATGGGATTAAGTTCCCTGATACCACTGAAGTTAAATTAACATTGATTTCATAAAATCAATGTTTTACCTGGGATATGTTTTCCAGTGTGTACTGGAGTTCCAGCCCTGCAGTGGTTAAGAGAAGCATGGTAATTCTTTATTTGATTTCAAGATTTTATTTTGCTTTAAAGAAAAAAAAAATAGTCCATCCCATTTGATAACTTCATCTACATTTATAATTTATGCTCTGTTGACTGAGAGGAAAAAAAAATGAACATATTAAAATTTGATACCTGCCCTCCAAATAAAGGAGACATTTCACAACAGAATTTGCATTATTTAGCTCTGATCATCTCCACATTTTGTTGTCATTGCTGTCTTAAACATTGCTTCTATTTCTACTTCAAGAACTGAGGCACAGCTTTTTGACAGCGGTTTGATGAAATGCTCTCAGTACTGAACCGTAACTCCACTTCCTGCATTCTTTCTGAACTTACTTTAGCTGCTCACTGAGGACTTAACCCAAAATATTCTTCATCATTCATTCCTACAAGACCTGCTGCCCTGCAGAGAAACATTTGACAGTATTACCTAAGGAAGTCAGTTTTGTACATACCGAACATCACTGGTTTCTTTCATATAATTTTTGGCTAAAAATAACTTCACAATACAGTAAGAATACAGTATTCAGAGAGTCAAACATCAAAATGAAAGCTAAGCAGTGGATCACATAACTTGAAATCCAAGCAAAATAAAACAAACAAAAAAAACCCAGTTAATTTTGCTTTTTTTTCTTTGTAAATGTTATTTATTCTGCATGCTAGCAATGCAAACTTCATTTCAATATGTCTGAGTACTGACATGAAGCAATTGAAGTACCATAATGATATATTTCCACCAAACTGATTGTCTTCTTTGTAATCCCATTTTTATCATTTGTTTGTATTTCAGTTTTTGTAAATTATATCCTAGATTCAAAAGAATCTAAAGAATGTAAGGATCACAGGGTAAAAGGCACTGTACTGACAAAACAAATTAGCTTCAATACTGGAACTTAAAATATATTTTAAGAATGGAAAGCATAGAAGAAGCATATCCTACTCTGAGATATCAATAGCTCTGCTTCAAGTGTCAGATTAGTCCTCCACTTAAACTTTTACAGAGCCTCATGATATTTCACCATTTCCACAAGCTACTTGTGCCCAGGGACTTTCAGGACTAATCCTCCTGAACACAGATTTATTGCAGCTTTGCCCTATCTTCAGTCTATTCCATTCCCCTTCCTGCCATTACAGCCTTTGATGTATTCTGCATTTGAATGTCTTCGTTTTCAAGCTTCTGGTGCATGTGCAAGCCATCAGTTATTGTCTGCACTCAGAAAGTGCAGCCAGTAACAGGTTTGGGATTTTATCCTACTTAGAATAAAAGACCTGATTATTTTTTTTTTTTTAATTGAGTCAGCAATCTGAGTTTATGTCCTTAAACAAGTTTTGTGGTTATCCAGAGCATAACGCCATTAAAAATTTTACACAGTTGAAATCTATCATGAGGGAGAAAGAAATGCTCAAAAGGCAGATTTATGAACTACAGGTAATGAATGTTGATGGATCCTAGAGCACTCCTACTGCAATTACAAGTAATTGTCTTAGAAAGACTAAGATTCCCAATAACGTTTAAGTGCTTCCAGCTTTAGGAGGCACCACACTGTGTTAGTAAGGTGGTGATTCCCTCTCCTTCTGCCTGCCTTTTCACATGCACACTGGACACAGGTCAGGCTCAGCTGGTTCTGGAAAAATCCTTGCGGAAATGCTGCTCATCATCCCCCCTGCCCAGGACACTGTACTGGTTCCACAGTTGTGGGTCTACAAGTGAAGCAGCATCCTTTCTCCTGCTGCTGGAAACCACAAACTCCAAGCTTCTTGACAGCCACCCTCCACTGCCTGCTAGACAGTAGTCTCCAGTTGTCCTTCCCATCTTGTGTTTGTGCAGCTTTCACCTCTGCAAACTTCAGCTAAACCCCTGTCATTCCCCTCTTCCCTGAAAGCAACTGCTTGCTATTGCAGCAGAGAGCCACAGTAGCATTCAGCACTGCTGCTAAGGGGTTAAAAGAGTCATGAGATGGATGGAAAGCTGCTCACTGCCACCACCTTTGACTTTCCCCAAGGTATGTAGACTGGCTTCAAAGTACAGGGACTGCCTTACAGGCCCTATAGGGAATGCAAAGCAGAGCTGAGGGAAGCAGAGAACATAGATCAAGTGCTTCTGTTTTACCTTTCCTTGGACCATAGAGACGCAGAGTGATTTAACAAGGATGAAAGATGGGAAATTACCAATCAACAAGCTACATAGATTTGTATCACTTACTGCAACCAGAAATCAGTACTAGATCTTTTATCTTTCTTCTGCATGCTACAAATACTTCCAGACCTCACCCCCAATTAGCAATGCAGTGTCTTAGTCACACATACATTCATTTGTATTCTTAGATTATAGTAGTGATGAGTTACACCAAACTAACCAGTGCACCAAAATCTGCACAAATCGAGAGAAGAAAATACAGTTGTCAGAATTACAGGAAAAAAATTATGTAGAATATTTAGATCTCAGGTATGCAACAATTGCATAATTTACTGCTGCACAAATAACTTGCACTGATGTTATAAAGTGCAACAAATTACTATTTCTTATGTAGCTTATGTGGGATATGCAAAACTGCAGAAGTCAGCAGTACAGATATACTGGCTTTTAGGAAATAGCTGGCCACTGTAACTCTGTGATCTAGGAAACACTATGTCAGCTTCTACTTCTGGATACACATGAATAAATCTGGTTGATATAGATGAACTAAATTACCATAAAGGCCAACTTATTAACTGGGAACAAAACACAGCTCTATGAAACCTTCATTTAAAAGCATTTAACTGTGACTAATGTTAGTATACTGTTATATGTGATCTTAAGCATTCCTAAGTAGCCATCTGACAAATGATTATTGCACATCTTCTCAGTAAAGTATATTTGGTACATGGCTGAATTAAATGAGGTCCTACCTCTGCTGATGCCCCCGACCTTTTCTATGACAAATGCAAAACCTGTTAAGACATATGCCTAAGGAAAACTATGATCCTGGACTATTGTGTGCAGTTCTGGCATCCTCAAGTTCTGGTGTTAGGGTGGTGAGGCACTGGAATGGGTTGCCCTAGGAAATTGTGAGTGCCCCATCCCTGGCAGTGTTTAAGGCCAGGTTGGACGGAGCCTTGGGTGGCATGGTTTAGTGTGGGGTGTCCCTGCTTACGGCAGGGGGGTTGGAACTAGATGATCTTAAGGTCCTTTCCAACCCTAACTATTCTATGATTCTATGATTCTATGATTTCCACAGAATGAATGAAAATGCACCTACCTATCAAACAAAGTTAAAACAGCAGTAGGGAATAACAAAATGAACAAAGAAACTTGTCAGCAGTCTAAGTTATAAATAAAACATTTTGCAGAACAGTTTGAAGATGTCTGAATTAAGGGCATTAAAAATAAGATGTCCAAGTAGAAATTTCACTAAATGTTCTTCAAAACACTGAACACTTTAGCACATGAAGTTTTCAGTCATAATTCTGTTCTGTTCTATGCAAGGATGCTTTATACTGTAACCAGTGTATTGTGCTGTGTAAACTATTTAACCATGTTTTACAAGATATGTAAAGCCTGTGTGCCAGGAATCCATGTGCATAATCATTCTGTATTTAAACAAATAGAAAAGCCACTATACAAAATTCTGCCTTCTCAAACAAGTAAAATGTGGTTTCAAATCTGATTATTTTTTTCACCCTCCTCTTTCAGGATCACAACAACAGCTGCTTGCATGATGGATCTACGCAGATATCCTCTGGATGAACAAAATTGCACACTAGAAATTGAAAGTTGTAAGTTACTGGAGGGAGAGGGTTGGCCAAATCACAGCTGTGGATTGAAAGACATTTACAGTTTAGGCAAAACAGGAACAAGTTGTTCAAATGCTGTGTGTCTAGTGAGCTTGCACACTGAACATACCTAATATATTTCTATAATATGCAAGCCAAAATATCTTTAATTCACAATACTGGTTGATCCAAGATTGCAAGATGTCTTTCAAAATCTCTTGTTAATTAAGGGAGAATCATTTCTTGATGATTAGATCAGAGGACAGCAACCGAGCACTGTCTATCTTCAGTGCATAATCACCACAGAACTTGAATTAATTGCTTCACCTCAGTGCACTCAAATCTAATATCAAGATTAACAACTACTCCACATAGTGGCGGCATGATTGATCTATTGCTTTTACCAAATACTTGGAGGTTACAAAAGGAAACAACTTGCTCCTTCAGCACCAAGGTCAGAGACTGCTTTGTCAGCGTCTTCCATGAGCACAGGATCAAGGTGTCACTGTCATTATATTTTTTATAATGCTAGCATTTAGAGAAATGCCTATCTAAGTTTTTTAGAAGAATTTTGACTGTGTCATTGGTCAAACCAGCTGCTGCCACTGACCACAGAGCACTGTCTGAACAATGTGGTTAAGACTATGTAAAGTCCAAGGCAAAATAATGCATCATTATCCTAAGAATTTCCATTTTTCACAGTGCAACTGTTGCACTGTCAGAGCTAAGCAATAATAAACAAGTCTAAGCCAAAGCTGAACTCACTTCGAATCTTAGAAAATGTAGCTGGGAAAAAAATCAGTTTATTCTGGAGTGCAGAGGTTTTCATCACTTGTTTATAAATGTAATATATCTCAAAGTATCTGTGAGGTGGTGACTATCAGGCACTGAAAAAAAAAGCATATAGTCAGTCTAGAGCACTGATAAGACACAAGGTGGGCCCACAGCCCAATGTTTATACTTGTTCATAGTTTATATTTGATGACAACAGAAAGATGCCTTATTTAAAGCATTCCTTCAAAATTACTTCCCATAATGAAGTATCCTAGGCTTTTGTAATTGCATAACCAATATCAGCATTAACATAAGTCAGTGGAGCCTCAGCTTTTCACTTAGATTTTAAATTGTTTGATAAGAAACTTGAAATGTTTTCCCAAAACTTATTTGCCTTTGCTCCTTTTCCTGGGATGTCATTTTATAGTGATTTTAGAGATTCTTTGCCAGGTTGAGAACAACAAACCTTTTATTTCACCAGCAAAAGATTTCAATCAAGTAAACATTCACAGCAGGCTTAATGAAAATTTATTAGAGAACATTGTCTGAACAGAACCTGCCCATTTGTTTCTTTAGCGATTCAAAAAGAATGGGGTTTATTTTTAAAATACTAGTGTTTTGGCACTGCAGGCAGACATCTCAGAAAGAGAAGCAGAGAGACAGTGTTGTCAAGGTTCCCTGTGAAGCACTTCAATAGCTGCAATCCTGAGTCACCACAATAGCTTATTCTCTGTTCACTGTTCAACACGCACATGAACGCCTCTGGAAGGACATACTGATTATGCACCATATTAAACCCCCTCAACAGATGCAGTAGCATGGCAAGCTGGGCCAAGTTGATATACATGTAATGAACACTTGTGTTAGGGCAACATGCATCAGTTTTCCCTGTGCACCTGCTTTCAGTTAGCCCGTCCATACCCACATTGCTCTGAGTGACTGAAGCACCCCAAACCCACACCCCTGTGTATGAGCACATTTTCTTCTCGTTCCTGAGAAACAGAGGCAGTAGGCAATTATAACTTCCCTTTCCAGTGCTTCCCAACACACTACTGATCTCCCCTGTTACTTTCTACTAGTGCAAAACTCTTTCAGAGTCTCGTAGTCCACCACCTCACAGGACATACAAAGATGCTCCTTAAGCTGCGTGGCTGTCATACCCACCCTAGGGCTTTGCAGTTCCCTGACGTTTTTGGCACAAAACAGTTTTCTTGATGTTGCCTGCTGCTGCTTGGCTCACCTTATGCCTTAAACTTATTAAGATGTGCAATAGATGCATTTGGAGAATGAGTCATATCTTGATTTTCAAAATAAAAGTGCATAACACACCTCTTAACTAACTTTTCTATCCAATCAGCAGAAGAAATGAATATACATACAGTACTACAGTAATCAAAATGGAAGAGTTCATACTGAAGTTCCCTTCATACTGAATTCATACCTGAATTTATTTGCTGGGAGATAGTTGATTTGAAGTCTCCAGTCCAGTCATGACTAAAGCTGATCAAAGTACATGAGCATTTATCAGCTAGCAGCCCAAATAATGAACCAGACTGACACTTTTCTGGCTCATACCTCTTTATCCATAAATGAAGCTTTGTAGGGATGAATGCTCAATGGGAATGGACTTAGTAATATCACTTAGGCCTCATCAAGAATCAAAATTAGCATCTGACAGAATAAGCAATTAAAATGCTAACACAATCAGGGATGAGAGAACTCAATGTCACCCGTGTAGCCAGTCACAGAAGAAAATTGCTTTTCAGATCTTTTGAACACTTGCTACGAATAATTCATTTCTCAAAAGATATATATATATCGATATATTAATACTTATTAAGTTGATCCAAAGAAATCAATAAAATATTTATTCACAGTTTGCCAACAGGCCAAAATTGGCAGAGTGCAGTACTACTCATGAGTATTTAGATCAGTTCTACTAACTGAATAATTTTCCAAAAGGACTAATATACTAAGATGCTACCTAGCTCTCAACAGCACATAATCTGGCATAGACATAACAGGTCTGTTCTTCAGCTAGTGAAAATTGGTATGGCTCCATTTTTGTCAAATAAGCCACCAGAACTCACACTGAGAATCTTCTCTATCTGCTTTTTTACTAGGTGTTTCGAATGTTTGTTCCAAGTGGATGGCTCTTTCCTCAGCCCACCCTTTAAATTAGATCTGATCAGCAGATTATTATTAACTCAGAAATCAAGATACATGTTCATGAGGAGTGTTCAGTGCCTGTAGAAAATGCACACAACAATTTGGATTGTGAGCAAAAGACAAAAGGTGAATAATAAAACAAGTCAAAGGTCTGTATGGGCATGTAAAACATCTACCCTGCATATAAACAGGAGTAGTTATTAAAATTATCTCCACCCTCCTGCTGATGTAAACGCATGGCTAGCATGGAGGTGCATACCTGCAGGTACAATCACAAGCAGTGTGATTGTTCAATAGAAATAGCAAGCAAAAGCTGAACAGCTAAACCAATACTGAGATACTAGACCATGACAAAGATGAATCATATTATCTTTACCCATTGTTAAACTCCCCTAAAAATGAATTTTATGACCTTTATGTTTTTCTAATCCCATGCACAAGGACACTAGGGCTGCTGAGGCATTCCCTGAGTAGCATCCTTTGGAAAGCACATTGGTTAACAGATTTTACACATGGATTCACAAGTACTATACGCTGTGCCATCCTGTCTCCTTGTCTTTGAAGCCCTGTCTAATTCCTCAATGCAGTGTCATTTATTTACCCAGGGTCAGCCTGTGGCTGGACTGTGCATGGATGTGAGTTCAGAAAACTGATGCAAATACAGCCCACTCTCCTTCCCCAGCTCCCCCTCAAGGTGAGAGCTGCAGGATCTCCATACCTAAGGGGTGGCAGGAACGTGGCATCTGAGCAAGTCCTCTCCCAGTTCCAGGGTGCTTCCTCACCTCTAAACCAAGCAAGCTGGAGAGATTTTCCACTCCAAAAGCTCAGTTCTCTCCAGTGCATCCACAACTGCACAGCCCTGTGGCAATGTCAGAGCTCACCAATACTGTAGCACATATAACCTGGCCCTCTCTTTGACTTCCCCAGTGTTTTTAAGGAAAACTTATTCCTACTGCAGAAGGGGCATGCTTCAATGAAACCAGGCAGTCCCACAGGTGAATTGCTCTTAAGCTACTCAAAGAACAGATGAACATAGCACTGCTTGTGAACAGAAAGGCAGTGAGTCATTAGACCTTTCAGGGATGCTGTGGAAATTACCCAAAGAAAATCCCTGAAAATCTAAACTGATAAGAAGTGTTCCTTAATACTTACCAGTGAGTAATTTAAGGTACTGCAAATAGCAGCAAAACAACTGTGCTACATAGGAATGGGAAAAGGGCACAAAGAACCAAACCTGCCCTATTATCAAACTTCTCCAGCAGAGCAGCCAATGCAGGGATAATACATGCCTATACTGAGCCAGTAGATTGTTTTCATTAAAAAATTGCATTTCCAGCTTTCCTGAAGCTATCTTACCTGATTGGAGCAGCTATGTATGCACTGCTGAAAACCAGAGAAATGTATACATTTAGGAGGAGGAGAGCATTTTGGCTGCATATGTTGCTTCACATGCATTTTCACAGCTTTGCTCAAGCAGTTCACCTTATTCCAAATTCTGCAGTGGCAAATGGGAAGACCATATCAGAGGCTTTACACCCGTTTCAGTGTCTAATACCATGATAGCCACTGGAAACGTCTGTGTATAAAATCAAGGGATTTTATAACCAGAACTGCTTCATCAGCAGAGCTGGGATCTGTAACAATCCGTTTCTCACAGATTAGCACATCCTGGGACAAAGACTTGACACTTGGCTGGAGGTTACCCATATTGCTTGGCACTCTCACATGAGCTCTGATGGACGTCAGCTTGGCAATTTAAGGTGTTAAATCCCCCAGCTGTTAGTTCTGCTGTACCAGGTAGCCTCTGGCAAGGGATACAACTGCTATGGCAATTCACAACCCAGTGCCTTGGCACAAGCTCACTGTCCCTGGCAGCAGCCACGGTAGGCTCTGGACAGGCATGGGTGAGATGCAGACACGCATCTAAGCTGATAAATGAGCAGACAGGATGAGGAGACAAACAGCCAGGGACAGCAGTATCAAACTGCTACAGCTAATTCACTCAGTGCTTGTCTATCAGAGACTACTGACTGCACGCAGCTGCCCCACTCTAGTATACTTCATTACAAATACAAGTGCTGGTCTCAACACATCACCTAGAAGATAAGATGGGATACTGTTCTTACTCTAATACTCTTTGTCTCTTTTAAATCACCAGTGTCACAATCATGACATGATCTTGAGGATTACGCTTATACCTGGCTTTTACTCTGAGGAAAAAAAAAAATAGGTTTTGACAGCACCACTGTGACAATAAATTAAGTCCCCATTTGGGGGTTTTCTTCCAGCATTCTCCAAACTTAAGTGAAATATATTTCACTGTCACAGGAATCACAGGGAGGGCCAGGCTGAGCTCCAATTTGGCAAAGTTATTTACTTATTGTCAAGCTACTATGTGTTTAAAACAGGTCTGAGCAGATTATCAGAACTGTCCCTTTGGTCTCAAAATCTGCATCTCTATGACAACCGTAATACTGCAGCATGATTCAGAGATCAACACTGCAACACTGAACCATGCCTTAGCCTTGTCAACAGCACTCTTAGAAACCCCTTCACTTGTGTGGGTGAGCTGAACAGGCCAGAGGAAACCTAAAGAGGGTGAGACGGGGAAAAGAGAAAGATTTATTTAGTCAGCTACAGTATAGAAAATGGCAATTTTGCCTTGAATCTGTTGGGTTTATGTCTATCCCTGTTTCAAATAGAAAAACACCTAACAATAAATGTATGCAATGCTTTGATGAAAGTGCAACCAACTTAAAGTGATATTACAGTGAATCAATAAAATACTCCACTTGAACCTCCACATAGTTTGTTGCCAGAAATAACAACTGTGTTCATACCTAAACATTCATTATCACCTCTGTTGGCACAGAGTCGTCTGACAGAATTAGATTTGAACAGATTTATCACAGCTCCCTGCTTGAGACAAGATTGCATTGATCCATGGTATGATTGAATTTGAACTACCGAGGATGTAAGAACCTACACTTCAAACAAAAAGGGCTATTTTTTAGGGATAAAAAACTTGTCTTAAATCCAAGCTTTTCAAGACAGCTTTTTCTTTTCCTGTCTGCAGGCCCCAGATATCTAGTAATTTATTCATGCCTGGTGATAAAAATTCAGAAATGATTATGACTGTACTGGTATCTGAGGCAGCAGGAGCTTTAAGCTAGATTCACTCATGTCTTTTCCCTAAGTATCCAAACCCACTAAAAGGGCATCTTTTCTCATCCTGCTTCTTCTCACCACACATATCACATTGCTTCCAGAAAGCATAATTTCTCCCCTCTTAAGGGAGAAATTCTAAAAACCAGAGTATTCTAAAAACCAGTTGTAAGGCCCCTTCCAGACAAAACCAAAAAAGTTGGAAGGACACTCAACTCTATGCCTTTTTTTAAGAGGTACCATCTTTCTGATGCACCTAGTGAAGGCAGCTCTTAGCCCTCACAGTTGCTTAGGCTCTGCCACATCTGCAAATGAAGAGTTTCTCTGACTCACCCCCTGCCAGACTCGTGCTGCTCCCCTAGGAGATATGTCAGCCATAAAGTCATGTCCCAGCATGTGCCACTTCCCTCAAGCCCTGCAAACCCAAGGTGGGGGGAACCTCATTTTCTGAACTTTGTCATGCCTCTGGTTATTACAGGGTAGCATTGGGAATAAGAGCTCACTTCTGCTTTCAGCCAATTCCTTTAACTGCCCTAAAATACATACTCAGCCTTAAAATTCTTTCAAACTTGGTGGACCATGAAGAGAGACAGCAAGGTATCTGTTCCAAAACTCAGATCACTCAGTGGGATCTTTCTGAGATCATTAACCATCTGAATGCAAAAGGCAGTAAAGTTCCTGGCAGCCCATTTTGACTTAATCTACCATTTTTACCAGTTATATGATGCAGTTCCTGGCATTTCATCCAGTGAACAGCATCCACAATTCACCAGTGTGCAGATGGATCTCCATCCATGCCTTCTGTACTCCCATTGCTGCCCTCTCTATGACATGCACAACATGTCTTATTTCACAATGGCTCCACCATGGATCAAATGCCATATTCAAGCAGCTAGCTCCCACAAATCTTAGCAAAAAACAGTTAACACCAAAAAAAACAGGAAATCACACTTTATCACAGCACAGTCACAGAACAAGCGAGACAGCACCACTGGAAATATCCCAGCAAGTGCAGGAATGGAGATCAGCAGACATAGGCTGCTGGTGTGATCCCATATACTGCCCACTGGGACAGCAAAGTGATTTCTCGGTGGACCACACATTTTGCAGTTTGAAACACACTTTAATCATTTCTAAGGCCACTCAGATAATATATCCTAGGTCACTCCATATAGCCTAAGCAGAATACACATACTGAGCTTGTAGCACTGCAAATTCACTCTCAAAAGCACCACCCCTGTAAACTCTGCAGGCACACAGCAATCTGTAGATGCACATTAACTTCTGACATTGCTGAAATGCCATCCTTCTGAGCTGCACAGAACATGCTGGCAGCAAAACAGGAGTGGCTTTAAAGTTACAGCATGAGCATCCACAGCAGCAGATTTAAACATCACAGGGACAGTAAGACTACCACAGAGCTATAAAGCTGAGCAAGATTTCAGATACTCTGAGAGGCAGATTCACAAATAGCTTGTTGATACTGAAACTGAGAAATTAGCCAAGTATGTTTCTTTCTTTTTTCCACAACAAAATTTAAAATTCATTTTTGGCTCAGTTTAAGTCATTCCTTACCACTCATATTTTAAGTCAGTCACTAAGCTAAAATAATTCATTCTTCACAGTACACTAGTGTTAAGCCACATCTACTGCTCTGTTTCCACACTTTGGAAAGATTTCTTTCCACAGAAGACTATAAACCAGTTATTTTACATTCACAATGTATTTTTACACTGCATACAAATTTAGAAATTACTCAGATGCTGACAGTATAGTCTATATGCCTTTCCCTTTCTAGTTTCAAAAAGATGGATAGCTTGTCTCTATATAGATATATACATTTTAATAGCAAATACTTGACACTTGGACACAGGAAGTTAGCCAAGTCACCTATCTGGTATATCTTAAGCACTTTTCTGTTGCACACAGAGGAATGCAGAGTTATTCTTGCTGACTTCTCTTATTTATTGCCACCTCAGTAGCCTCAGAGGTACCAATACAGAGCTCAGGATGTCCCTTGGTGACAGAAAGAGTCAGGAAAGCTGGGGCTGTCACTTCCCAGCACAACCTTGCCGGGACTCAGCCTTCAGCCTCTGACCGTCCCTAGGTGAGGAGAACAGCAAAAGGAGATGCTGGGCTTGCTCCTCAAAAACCAGGGTTCTTTCAGAGAAGAGCCTAATGTCTCTGGAAACAGGTGTGCTCTTAAATGAATATGCATTCTGCAGACAAAACATCAGGAAAAATAATCTGTGCACCTGGTCACATCACTTTCTTGAAAGTGCTGGCATATTATGTTTTGAGAAAAATGCAGTTGTCCTAGGACATTACAGCTATAAGCTCAGTTTACATATTTTCTTGTCTTCTGACAAGGTGTGAATTACTGTATAAAATAAACAAAGCCCAGAACAAATTGGAAAATTTTGGTAGTCACGGATTCACTTCAGTTTGTGAAAATGAAGCCTTGCACCAAAAGTATCTGAGTTTACAGATATCATAAATCTTGAGAAATTCTCTGTTCACTGCCTATCTGCTTTAGGTCTTGATCTATACCTGTAGCTCCTAGACACTGGAGTAATACAAATAACCAAAACATAATGCTCAAGTCTCAATGTGGAAAGACTTCTCTGGCCTGGGACAGCATTAATATGAAGTAGAATTATTAATGGGGCCTTTCATGTCCTTATAATAATGTCATAAATTACAAAATAGTATTTTTCAGGCAAGTTTTATTCCCTAGTGAAATAAATTGATTCAGTAATCTGTAATGATTTTGGCAAAATGTTCATGCAAAAAAGGCATAAAGCATGCACAATACATGTGCATTGTAAAATGTATTTTCTAAAAAGAGTCAATATTTCACTTTCAAAAGTCAAAATTTCACTTTCAAAAGTCAAAATCATTGGTATTTTTGCTCAAAATCAATTTTGCTTAGAAAAACACTTTTTATTCAATTATTCTTAATTTGGCCTGAATTAAAATGTTCATGTAGCTCAATATAACTTTAAATCTTTCTACAGTTGTTCGTGAATTGAAAATTCAGCTGCTTACCTAGTCAGAACAGTGAGCGACACCATCATGAAAACCTCACTCTTATTGTTTTTCTAAAAAGCCCAAGTACAGTGGGGTCCTGTAGTTATCTCCATATTTACCTCTGAAAAATCTACAATCCTGAATTAAGTAATTAGAATTCTAAAAGGGAACATCTCAGACAAGGGAATATAATATTGCATAGAAGTATGAGGTGTACTTGCATAAGCCATACCAGCATAAGTAAGAAACACATGATGTCCTGATTCATCTGCAGGCTGAGTCCTGTTGAAAGCAGAAACCCTATTGCCTTAAGTGAGAGCAGGTTTTGGCCTGAAAGGTTGCAGTACAAACCAGATGGACCTGGATTTCGAACGCCTTTTTCACCAAGTACAACAGCTGCATCTAAAACTGGGGGAGTCTGCCTGGCAACAAGATGAGAGCACTTAGGAGTAGATCTTAATTAGTGAAATTAAATAAGTGCTCAAGGGCAAGATGTGTTTACAATATGAGCAGACAAAACTATGTACCATGCAATATTGACTGAACTAAATTAATTGAATGCTAAGCAGATGGACCTCTGCTGCTGATGTTTACATAATGTGCTTATAAATAGTGTTGTTATCTTTTTAACTTTGTAAAGCAACTCAAGTCAGAAAAAACATTGAGGACTATGTCTCAGACTGGGATAGCCATCTATTGTACAGCACTTCCAGATGAGAAAGAAGGAGGAGGAAACTGAGGAGTGAAAAGAGTGATTTGCATCAGAGTTATAAACTCTACATAAAATGTGCTCCCAACAGCACTGCAGGCAAGTTACCTTGGTCTGGATCATGTGAAGGTTCAGAAGTCCTTTAAGTTAGCAAAGGAAGGGACTGCAGCACTGGGCTTCCAGTAGAGATCAGGTCTTGACACACAGAGGTCTCTTTTTCTGAGCCAGGCACTCCCAGACTGTGCTGCCAGGACTGGAATAGAAACAGTTTGTAGTCTGCATTTTCCTCCCCCTGAAAACTGGTGCTTTCCCCTCCTCATCAAAACAGAGGGGAATGAAGGTTAGAAGATAAAGAGTGGAGGGGGAAGCAAGCAAACCTCACCAGAAGGGGCCAGGAGCTTTGGTTCAACTTTCTGCAGATTGAGGTATAGCTGGTATCTAGTGTTAAGTGTCCATTCAGTAGGATGAGAAAGGGAGAAGGAGAAAGCTCAAAACAGATTCAGCAAAAGGGCATCTAAGAATGAAAGCAAGAGAAGATTGGGGTTTCTCACACTTGCTACTGAAAAAAAACAACCCCCTGTTCGCAGCTCTGAATTCTCAAGGACAGTCTAGTACCAGCAACCAGAGAACCTGGATGTAAGGCAAGGAACTATTGGGGTTAATCTTCTCATGCATAGCCTCTGCCTGAGCGATGTTGACTAGTCTTTAGACAAAACCATGATGGTGTGACTTCAGAACTTTGCTGGTTTTAACCTCACAAGAAAAGGGGATTCAAGCAAGGAAGCAAGAAATATAGAAGCAGTTCAACAAACAGATCCTCAGCAGTTGCAACTGAAGTAATTAAAGTACCATTTTTAAACTTCATGCTTCAGAGCCACTTGAATTAAATAATGAGAAACTAGCTACACGTCTGTAGAAATTGATGTATGATGGCTGTACTCATCAGGGCTGGTCTGTTATTAGCAGCTTTGCATCTTGTATACATGTTCCAATTACGCAAGAATCTAGTTTACAGAAGAGACACCGGTCAGGAGCACATACTCAACACTTGATTTGTTAAAACATTTAAAAAGCAGTATTGTTGCTGTTAATTTTGAGAGAACAGGTCATGAAAATGTCTCAGGTCCAAAGTTGAATCACTGGCACTGCTCACCACTGAGTTGCTATGGCCAGGTTGCTTAGTACTACACAAAATATGTGGGCATGAACAAGGTTTTCTAATCCCAATTTAATTTACATGAATTACAAAAAGATGGGTAGAGTCAGAGGTTCTCAACATCAGGATAAGAAACATCATTCCAATGATGAAATAAAAATATGAATTGTAAAGGTGAAAGACATGAGATGGCAAATCAGGCTGCAGTGGAATGTGTCAGACCCTTTACTGCTGCACTATCTCAGAACAAACATCTATCTCACCCATCATCTTGTATCTCACAGTGTCCAGAAGCACACATCTATGAAACCAGAACAAAGCATAAAATATACATGCTGTTATTTCCCCAATATACTCCTCCAATAAGTGGTCTGTACTTTGCTACCTCAAGTCAGAAATTGTATCACTATGTTTCATAACCTGGATAGATTTTTATTCTGTGAATATAAGATTCTACATACACAGATTTATGCTTCTGAACAAGCAAAAAATTCTGACACATCACATTGTGCAATGAGCTCTGCAGTTTATCTGTACTATGTATTCCCTTCTATTTCTTTCAAACTAGGCACTAGACATACAATTTGTTACCTCCATGGTCTGGAAGCATGAGGGATTGTGAATCATGTCCTGTTCAAGCTCACCATGGTAAATTAGGATCTTTGATTTTTTTATCATAACGTTCCCTCAGCCACCTTACCTCCAGACTGAAGAATCTTGATTCAGTCAGTCCTTCCTTCAATGGAAGCAAATCTGTCCTTATATCCTTTATCTCTGTAAGTAAGCAAGTTCTGTGTAGCCTACTCAGTACGGCTATTTCGAGGAAAGACAGAAAACTGCATATGAAAGTCAAGAAATAGCCAGTAGTTGTAGAGAACATGAAAATGCAAACAAATAATTTTGCATATGTCTTCTTTTCCTTTCCTAATAATTCCTTGGTCTGGGCTTTTATTCCTAGCTAATGAGAATGAAATTCTCACTACTGAGCAGGAAAAGAAAATTAAAATATCAGTATGTTTTATAAGAGCTACTCTTGCACATGAAAGCTATACAAGATAAAATATATTAACGTGTGTTTCTGATTGTGCACTGTGTTATATCTATTTTAGGCTCATTAGGTCCTTTGACATCACTGGCATAATCCAGTAGAAAGAGACAAATAAACCAGCAAGGCATTTTCAGTACAAGTCTGACTACTTACCCACAAACCTTTCCACATTTCCATCCATTGAGACTACAGTGATACTGAGAAGTCCTGCTGTGTTAGTCATTACAGAGATATTAAACAAAACAAAACAAAACAACTTCTTTCCCAAAGAACTTTCAATCTTCTATCAAGTCTCACTGGCAAATGAGATTTAAAAAGTTAAAGGGGCAAAAAATGATAACAATGATAACAGGTAACAATGCACCAATATTAAAGGTGCTTGCACAGTAAGGCAAGGCTATAATTCACTCTCTGAACAAGATTAGTATGTTGCAAGAGTGACTTTATGCTGTAATAACATTTATTTTCTGCTTCTAATGGATAGGAAATGACGTTTCCAACTTGGATGAAACAGATTGCCCCATATGTTAAATTTATTTTTATTTGAAAAACCTTCTTAAGTAACTGACAATTTGTAGTACTCCAGCAGTCTAACCAAGTCGTCATTTGGGTCAGTATTGTTTAGGCTAATTCTGACTCATATCCCCAGTTACAATTTGCCATCTGCCTATAGAAAGTATTTCTCAGTTGAAAACAAAAGTAACTTAGAAAAACAAACACCCACTCAAAAATGGGAGACAGGGAGCCTTTTCAAGCAATTCTGTCACCTTAATGTTAACTAGCAACATTGCTTTCCAAAACATCTTCAGATCTGCTATGCCCCATTCAGGTGCTGGGTTTAAGCTGAAATAGTACTATAGATTTACCACTGTGTGGACCCCCTCGGTGGTGTGCAGGGGAAATGCTTTAGGTTCCTGTTTTGATACAGCCATAGAAATGATAACTGTGTGAAACAAGAAAAATGATATTGCAAGAATACACATAGCAATGAAGACTAAGTTGTTAGGAAAGGGATGATCCAGTAGTAATGGAAAAGGTTGGGTTCTAGCCTCATGTCCTCACACAAGGCCAAACGATTTGGGGCACACACAGTGAAAATACTCTTTTGAACTGCCCTATTTACACCCAGATCCCTAAGGCAGAGACCCTGTTACTGGGTTTTTCACAGCTGCCTGCCCTGGAGAATCAGAAGGAAAATGGGGCTTCATTTGGACCTCTCTGTGGAATTTGTTAAGTGAATGTAATACAGATCTTTATTTAGACCAGAGGTGTTTGAGATGGTGAGTGCTGAAGTGAAAAACAAAACAGCCTGGTGACATTAACATCTAATGCACTGTTAACCTCAGCTATAAGCACAATGTCAGCAACATTTCTAAAATATCTTTTTTTTTTTGGGAACAGAAAGATTTATACATAACCTATTTCTTGCCATGCTTGAATCTAGTTACTTTATAAATCTGGTATTTCTGCATGTGTTCTCACTTAAAACTCCCAGCTGCTGGTCTAGAAGGAAAAGAAAAAACAAAGTGTTGGCACATCAAGGGCTGTATTATCATTTCTAGACATTATTTTCTAGGAAGCAGAAGTTTAGTATCTCATGCTGGGCAATTAAACCTATTTGAGAATCATAGAATTACTTAAGATGGAAAAGACCCTTAAATCATCAAGTCCAACCATTACCCCAGGACTGCCAAGACCACCACTAAACCATCTCAATGAGGGCCACATCCATACAGGTTTTGAACACTTCTAGGGATGGAGATTCCACCACTTCCCTGGGCAGCCTGTTCCAATGCCTGATGAACCTCTCAGTGAAGAAATTTTCTCTAATCTAAACCTCCCTGGTACAGCTTGAGGCCATTTTCTGTTGTCCTATTGCTTGTTACTTGGGAGACCAACCCCACGTCACTACTACCTCTTGTCAGGCAGCTGTAGAAAGCGGTAAGGTCCCCCCTGAGAAGGACTTGGGGGTGTTGGTCGATGAGAAAATGAACATGAGCTGACTGCAGTGTGCACTCGCAGCCCAGAAAAACAACCATATCCTGGCCTGCATCAAAAGGAGCATGACCAGCAGGTCGAAGGAGGTGATCCTGCCCCTCTACT
>NDXB01013306.1:111173-143175 GCA_002631895.1 Agapornis roseicollis | reverse complement strand
AGAAGGGGGGTTGAGTGAGTGAACGAGCTGCGTGGTTGGTTGGGTTTAAACCACGACAGGGGGTTGGCCAGGAAAGACAAAAGATGAATGCCTGTTTTTGATTTTTATTTCTGTTTTGCTTCAGATGTCAGTGAGTCATTAGATAACATATGGGTTACTCTGAGCTCTGACGATATATGAGCAGGATACCTTACAAATCCAATGTAACATCACCTCCTGTCTGCTCCTTTTGTCCACAGCACAGCTGCCAGTCAGATGGAAACTCCATCTACTTCCATGGGACAGAGGGCAGCGAGTTCAATTTCGCAACAACCCGGGATGTGGATCTCTCCACAGAGGATGCCCAGGAGCAGTGGGCAGAAGAGTTTGAGAGCCAGCCTAAAGGGTGAGTGCCCTGCATGTGTGCAGGGCCCTAATCAGGCATGCAGCATCACTCCAGGGAGGAGGAAACTGGATAAGCAGCAAATTGCATTTTGTCTTTGCTATGTAGTCAGGAAAGATTGTGGCCACAATAACTAGTACAGTAAATAACAGGTGATTGTGTATTTTAGGAAGGAACAAGTCCAGAAAGCCCAGCAGGAACAGTCTGTCTCCAGACCATCCTATCACCAAAGTTTTTAATGAGGAGAGTCATGCTTGTGAATTAGGTAGTCATTCTGAAGAAACATTTCATTAGTTGCTGTAACCCCATGGCAATGAGACACATACACTGTCAATTTATGGGTCTCTACTGAATGTTGATTTTAACCTACAAAGAACTTCTGATCATTAGCAGCTGATTCAAGTGCTGCCTATGCTGTGCTGAAGGTAAAGAACACCTTTTAAGAAATACATGCTAATGTGTCCTGTGGACATGTGGGTTATCTGGGGCTTACAGAAAAAATATTCACTGTGAACTCTGTGCCAGTTCAAATAATCAACCCATGGCACAGCAGGTGCTGCTTCAGACAAAGGGAAGAAAATGAGTATGTCTGTGCTGTGTGTTAGGTGACCATGTGGGATACATTTGAGGTGTTCTCTCAGTCTCTTTTCCATTATGAAAAAGCAGGATGGAAATGCCACCTAGGGACATGTGCCCAGTCTTGTAGATCCTGCCTCTGCTGAAGCAGGTGTTGGTTAAGCTAAGCTGGGCCAGTTGCAATCCTGGTTAGCAAATGCACAGTTTCTTTCCATTTAAGAATATTACATTTTCTTTGTGACACAGTGCCTGACTCCAGTAGCAGGTGTGATTATTCCTAGCAGACTGAGACAGGGTGCAGCCAGCAGATGCATTTCGTTCTCTCATCATAGGTGCAGTTCCAGGAACCAGGTCCCACAACATGTACAATGTTGGTGGTGTGGCAACATTGCCACACTGCAACAGGCAACAGCCTGTGCTCACAGGGGGTAACTTTGTTTTCCAAGGCATTAAGTGGCCAGCCCAGGGCCTCACAAATTTATCCTTTTATTGTTATTTATTTTTGCTTTTCACTTCTCTCAGTTGTTGCTGTAAGAATGGAGGTTTAAATTGCATGCAATCATGAATACCCACTGAACTCGGGTGCTGTTATGGACTATATCCCTGTCATATAAAATTGGCACCACCTCTGTCCCTCTTTGCAACATTTCTGTGGGGCTTTGCTCTGGGACTTGTACACGGCTGCAAGTGTATGAGTTTCCTTAATCCCTTCTTAGAGAAATGTTTTTGAAAGCTATTCAAATAGCATTTGAAATATTGTTTTACTGTATTCAAATAGTCACAAAAATAAATACTTTAGTCCTGAGTCAGAGGGTGCAGGAAGTTTTCAGACTCCCCTTTGTAACATCAGCTGGAGTCTGTTAACTCTTTTGGTCTGATACTTTATTATTCATGGAAAAGAAAAAGCATCACTCACAAGTGAGAGCAAACAGAAGCTCACGTGTGGTGGTCACCACCGTCTGACTCTGCACCAAATGTTCTGGGAGGTGAGAATACTGAAACAGCTCAGGAGTGAAGGCAGAGAAGTTATCATTGTTTTTAGTAAGCAGTTGATTGGTATTCTTTGCATGTCCCACCTGAATTGTAGGCTACATGGATAGGGCTTGCTGTTGTTAGTATCATGTGTCTTCCCCCTGCCATTCTGTTTTAATTGCATACATTAGGGCCTGGTACTAAAGATAGACAGATCCCCACATCAAGCTGCCTCTGCCTCTAGCAAATACATTGCTTCTTTGGACTTCTGTGTCCAGTTGATTTAGTTTAGATCCATACATCATTTTATCACCTGTTTTGTAATGAAGAATTTCAAGAGTCATGTGAGGGATAAATTAATTCAAATGTAATGTTAAACCCTGAATGTCCACATCTCTGTCGTGCCATCACTCATGCTCCTTCTCCATTTGTCCTTAAAGTGTGTTGATGTATTTCTATTTAAGTGGTTTTTTGATGTTTGGTTGGTTTTTTTTTAGCATTGTAGAACTTTCTGTGTTTCACTTCTAATGCTGCCTAAAAGGAGAGGATCCCTGGAAACATCCAGGATCTGCATCATTCATGACCCCAAGTTGTTTTGTGGGTCACTACAGAGAGTGTTTTAATTGAGCTAAATAGAGCATACAAAAGATCAATGGTGCATTGTGCGAGTTTGTCATGTAAGATAAAGTAGGCACAAATGTTTAATTCTGCACTTGCCTTCAGCCCAAGAGACCCATTTTCAAAATTGTATTTTGATTATACTGCACATTAACTTTAAAGTGTCTGCACAATAGAATTAGGGTTAGGTTAAACTGTGCTTCCATTAAAATATTTTTATCATAAAGCTTTTCAGTGATGTTAAGCTTGCTAATTCCTGTGTAAATGACAGACGGTTTTAAAGCAGGATTTCCAAACAGGCACATTGCTGATCTGTCGCAGTTTAGGTCAATGGGGAAACTGGCAGCTTCTAAGAACATAGAATCCTAGAAATAAATTTTGAAATAGTTGGAATGGTCAAACTGATAAATAGGCTGTTAAGCTCTTGAAATGACAGGTTTTGAAAGTGTCATATGGCACATACCTGCTGGAAATTGTTTCTGCTGGAAGTGGTCAGGAAAAGGCTCTGCCTTCCCAAAAAAGATTTCTGAACTTCAATGTGTTCTCATTCATCCTGAATCATGCTGGCCAGTTAAGTGATTGAATTATCAGGATTTAGTGATTCTAAATAACTTCACTGTTTTATCAGCCTTATAATTTTAAAAATACTTCATTATGAATAAATTAAGGCTTTGACATGAATAATATCATCTCAGACCAAAATAATGTACGAGTTTTCAGCAGCTTCTAATCCTTCAAAATGTTTTGTATGTATCAGGTTTTGAAGAAACCAATGCTTTCATGATGAAGACATATTTTCAATAAAATATTTAATTGAAAAATTCTGCAACAGCTCTTTTAATTATCACTGAATAAAAATAAGATAAAAAGTTGTACAGAAAACCTGAGAAAGATTGTATCATCACATATTAGAAACACAACAGCCTTTTTTCATACTCTGTTCATGTGTTAGTTGAAAACTGTTACCCTAAATGCTCAAAAAGATGAAAAGAGATAATTTTTAGCTATCAGCTACATATTTAATGATTGTATAGCAGATATGGTGGATATGTGCCATTTCAAGTTTCATTGATCTATGAATCTTATATTATGCAAAGTGAAAAAGAATGCAATTATATTTTAAACTTTTTTATGACAGAAAAATAATGAAGGTAATAGAACGACACAACATTAAATATTTGGTAATAGCATTCACTAAAAGCCTCTTTTTAGTAATTCATGCTTTCCTGCCAGTTTATTTAAGATATTTACATTAACTTTGCTTTATTTAACTGAGTTTAAGAGCTAGTAATGAGTATGTAAGCAATATCATAGGAATCATATTTGAAACACTGCAATTTTTTTTTGTCCTCTGTAAGGACAGAAGCAGCTACTTTTTCATGTACAAATGAACCCTTAGAACCTGTTTTGTGTGAGTTCATCTGTAACATGCTCATGCACATTCTCTGCCCGTTGTTGACCTCTCCAGGTGGGATATATTTGGAGCCATCATTGGTACTGAATGTGGGACACTGGAATCTGGCTCAGCTATGGTATTTCTCAGAGATGGAGAAAGAAAAATATGCACCCCATACATGGACACTACAGGCTATGGGAACTTAAGATTTTATTTCAGTATGGGTGAGTATATATTCCTAATGCAGTACAACATGTGAAGCATGTGAGATTTAGATTCATAGAACTAAAGGATTCCTCAGAAGAGGCTAGATCTGATCTGTGATGCCCATGGGGATGTAAGACTGATCACTGTGGGTCAAAGGAGAGTCCATCCTTCTGGATGCCTACGCATACATATGAATGTAGCACATAAATAGGCCTTTCAGAAATATTCTCCCAGATGACACTGATTTACAGATTAAAACTCTTCTGAACCAGATGGGGGACTCTGCGTGTAATAGCCCTTGGAGGCTTTTCTTCCATGGATTTATCCAGACATATTTTTGGCTGATATAAACATTTAGCTCCATGTTAGAAGAGTTCAATATAGAAGGTGTGTCCATGTAAGATCAGTGTCTGAACTTCCTTTATAGTTAGAGGAGATTTGGTCAGTACCACTGTTGGAAAAGGACATTCAGCTCACCAGCTGAGCAGCTCCCTGGATTACACTGACTGTATGGGTTGGATCTCCATTGATATAAAGGAAGCTGTAAGCACCTGGTTCACACATAGGTGTAGGTTCATTCTTGTTCAATCTTCAGGCAGAATTCATTACACAGGAACAAGTTGTTGCCACTTGAGTTGCCCAGGTGCATCTGAGACAGCAGCATAAAGCTGGCAGGTGTAACCTAAGACTTGGGGGAGAGTTACTCCTACTGGAGTAAGGAGGTAGGGGAGGCAGGCTGGCCGGCCCCTCCACAGTGTCTAAAATGATCCTTGGTATGAGTGCTTAATCAACTGAACCTGCCTATTGTGCCTACAGCTCCATAGTTTAATAATTCTTCATGTGAAGAAGCATCTTCTTTTCTTGTACCTTCTAATTTCACACAATTCCCCTTTATCCATCATTAGAAGAGGTAGTCATATCTTTGTCATCCTTACCACACCATAGAAGATTTATAGATACCCATCATATCCTCCCACAGCCACATCCATGTAGACTCTGATGTAAATCCATCAGAGTCAACAGAGTTGTACTCAGGGATGAGATAGGAGTAGCACAAAAGTGGGACAGCCTTACCTGGCTGAACCCGTAGCATAGTTTCTGCTCAAAACCTCTTACTATATTCATAAACGTTATTTTCCTCTGCTAACTTACTGTCCCAGGGTGAGATTCACACACAGTGTGCTATAGTGTGCTACCATCTTGGAGGAGGTATAGCCTACCTGTGGTATCCCCTGTGAAAAGCACTGATGTAGTGTTAGCATCATCTGTAGACCTTCTCTGTTGGGATAAAATGCAACTTCAGTCATTTACTAGGGCTAAGAAAGCAGCCAAGAGCAAACCTGGCCTGTCACTTCCCCTCCCTCCCTGACATCAGTGCAACTGCACTAGTTCAGTGTTGCAACAGATCAAAACCACTGTGAACATGGTGGTGTCATTCAATTCATCACAGTGTTTTTCCAGAACTTTTATTTTGCACATAAAGGAAATTACATGAGGTAATTCTCTCAACACCTTGTTTAAAGGCGGTAAGGATTTTTGCTTAAATGTAGAGAATAATAGAATAATAAAGGCGGAAGCAGAGACTAAACTTGTGACCTCCACAAACAACCTTTGGAATCAACAAGAAAAAACATACTTTATTTAATGAGTGAAAGACCTCATGTTTTTCAAAATCGTCGCACATCTCTGTTGCGTGAATTACTGATAAACCACAGGAAAAAGAGGATACTTTTTCCCAGTTCTTCCAAGCATTATAACACCTGCAAGAGAAACAGGAAAGAAATTTGCTCAACCTTCTGAACTTATGGGAGAAGCTGTTAGCACAGGCAAGCACACAGAATAGAGGGATTTCACTTGAAAAATGTATTCTGTACACATGTGTAAATTAAATAACATAATGGTTTAAACATTCAGGCAAGCAGAGCATTTGAATGGACACATGGATGTTCCTTATTACAGTATAATACACATCAAAGATGCACATCTTACCTGGTTCTCTGGACCAAGAACTGGCAACCTATAATAAAAAAAACCAAAACAAAACAAAAAAACCCAAAGTATTTTGTTGTTTCATAAATGCAACCTTTCTAATTTGCAGACTTCTCAAAGAAGCTTTCTCATCCTGTTTCTTATAGTTTCATTTGAATACCTGCAATACTCTTAGTACAGGGAAATAATGTTTCCTCTTTCAAATGCAAATATCCTTTGTTTTACAAACTTTTTTCCAGAACACCAAACCAGTGCAATGATGTCCCTCTTATAACTGTGATGCAGAATTTAGCGCTGATATTTTCCAAAGGAGTTGCACTTCCAGAGGTTAAGAAGTGTTTTGGGTTCTCCCGATACAAATTTCATACGTTATTTCAAATGATGCCCATTCGAGTGTGGTTTTGTGTGATATAATAGACTCCATCCAGCCCTTTCAGGATACAATGTAGACAGCAGAACCAGCAGCACAACAAGGTTCACAGCAGTCTGCCTCATTTCGTGCTAGGAGCAAGTTCTCATCTTATAGTATGGCAGCCGAGAAGTATGTAAGAAATCCTCATATAAAATGTCTCTGGCTGCATGGAACGTGAGTACTAAATAACAGTTTGCTGACGAGAACACAAAAATCAGAGCATTTCTATGTAAAGCATACAGATAGAAGTATGGCTCTGGGCACAGCATTTGTTATTAAAATCGTTTTGATAAGCTGTTTAAGAGAGTTACTTGAGGTTTTCATTATTGTCAACATCCTTGATCTCTGGCATGGTGTATCTGATCAAATAATTCTTCTACGCTGTGTCCTTAGGGCTGGTTGTAATTATTTTCATAATTATGACTGCTTAATATGATTCCTCTTTCCATTAATAAGGGCTTCAATTAAGTTTTTATCCCTCAAATGTGTGTTGTACAGGGGGAACTTGTGATTCTGGAGAATCCCATGAAAACGATGTCATACTTTATGCCAAGATTGAAGGCAGGAGGGAACACATACCTCTTGATACCCTGACCTATGCTGCTTACAAGGTAAATCATCTTAAACAAAGTAGGTGGATGGGATGGAAAGATCAATCTATTTTCAAGTCACCACAACAATGCTGTATGGTGAATTCCACAGGGACAGTCAAACATAACCTGCCCAAGCACATAAATCATGTGCAGATCTTTGAGTGATAGTGTGCCTTTGCACCACAGGGTCTGCAGTTATTGCTGATTATTCTATCCCGAAGCAGAACTGTGGTTTTGGCTACTGCTGGGGTCGTAGGTAAATGGGCAACAGGCACAAATCTTCAGCTGTCAGATGAAAACTTTAGTGATAATATCTCCTCACAAACAATTACTCCTGCCTCCACTCAAGCTCCCACTAGCCACTGTTTGGTACTCAGGAGCTATGTCCTGAGAAGGTCAGCCATCGTGGGATCAGTGACTGGGAAGAGAATGACTCGGAAATGCCTGGATGTCTTCCCCATGCTCTGTGCAGGAAATATCACATTTTACACTTTTTCTTTCAATTTTATATACAGTTTTATGTCTTTTTAGAGGCTCTGCAGTGATGCGGACATGAACTCAGCCACAGGAAGTAGTTGCTACAGTGTGCACAAGCACAGTCTAGTCTGCCAATAATGCACCTCCTTCCACCACATCCCAGTACCCCCAGGCAGGACAGTAAGGACCTCAAGCTTTCTGTCAGAATCCTTCCTGTCTATAGCAAGAAAGCACTTAGGCCATGTCTGTCCTCAGTAACCCAGCCCTGAGGTGTCTTTATTCTGCTGATGTAAAAAAGACAGCAAAAATTTATATGTAATACCTAACATACGGATTTATGCTAGAGATTGAACTGCAGTATGCTTATACAGCGTGTGGGAAACTTGGTGGTAAACATGCAGCTGATTTCAAGCTCAGGTCTGTGTGCATTTTCACTGTGTTCAGAAAGCAAATGTTTACAGTAAGGTTTGGCCTGAGTGTGGTTGAGTCACTTGCATTGTTTCATTGTGCATGGCTTCCCTCCTTGCCTGCTTCTGTGTGAAAGACAGGGTAGAACTTCTTAAAACTAAGGAAACTGTAATTGTAAAATAATAAAAAATTAATTGGGGAACTTGGGGAGAGATAGGATCTGGAATTACACTGAACTCATTGTGAAGAGCTTTTTTAAACAAGCAGTTTTAAAACTGACATCCTCTTTTGACATAATAAAGTTCTAATTGTGTTACTTTAAGACAAAGGCTAAGCTTCGTAAAGCAGTGCTTTCATTTTTTTCAGCAATATCACATCCTCCCTACATATGCCTGTGAACTCACGCTGCTACTCCATTCTCACATATTCAGACTAGGCATGTCATTATCCTGCATTTGCTTCTGTGAGCTGAAAGGCTCCAGGACAAATACCATCTTCCATTACTAACAGCACACTGACAAAATAAACAGGTATTTTCAGGACACAGAAGGTACAGCCTTTTCTGCAGTGTCTTTATATGCAAACAGTCTGATCCCACCAAGGTGATAAGCAGCATTGGTATCCAGAGTGTTAATAGCTATGCCATAATAAAAATGTTTTTATCTGGGATCTTCTGTGGGGAAAAAGTGGCTAACAAAATTAACAGAAATAAATCAGAAAGAAAATCATATGTTTAGTTCATAACATTTGAAATTGCTTTTGTATTTTAAATAGTAACTTGTGACCTTTTTTACTAGTATTTGCTTTATTTAAGCCTTACCCAATTTCTTTTAAAGGTTCCAGCTTTGGTTTCGGTTGTCATTAGTCCGGAGCTGCAGACTCCTGCAACCAAGTTTTGCCTGAAGCAGAAGAGTCACCAAGGTCACAACAGGAATGTCTGGGCTGTGGATTACTTCCACGTCCTTCCAGTGCTCCCTTCCACAGTGACTCACATGATCCAGTTTTCCATCAATTTAGGTTGTGGAACTTATCAACCTGGTAACAGGTACAACTGGCAAGATCTCTCCTTTGATTGTCAGCTCTCTATCACATTTTGGTTTATAACATCTATTTGAGTATTTGGATTTATTTTTTTCTCAGAAAGAAGGAGCAAATTAATAATGAAAAATATAAACTGTACAAAATTAATGTTTCTCCTGATCTCCACAGGCCCAGATTTATATCTCTCATCTGCAATCAGGAGTCTATTAAATAGCTTTCCAGGTCAAACCTTGCTTTTCTTAGTCCATTACGCTGAAATATGCTCATGATTTCAGAATGACTTTTACTTCAGTTTCTAATGGATATGAGATTTAGCTGGTAACACTATGCAAGGGGAAAAGTATTACAGCCAGTGGCAGAAACTTGCTTGCTGAGCCCTCAGAGGCTATTGATGCCACAAGCATTCTTGTAAGACTGGTGGTAAATGTTCTCCATCTTAATAACCATCAGTATGAGGACTTCACAGAACTCTTTTGCTGGCTTCACTTCATTGGGACACTGAATTTTTCCATGGAGTTAAGAAAGAAGGCTCCATATTTTGTAGAATCATAGACATGTTGGTTGGAATCAGCTAGTGAACCCTGCTGTTGCAGCTGGGATTATTACCACCATAAGTCAGGTCAGCTGTGACTTTGCCTATCTGTGACTTGAAAATCTCTGCAGATGGGTATTGGGTGACCTGCTAAAATGAAGAAGTGTTTCCTATCATCCAGTACAAAACTCTAAAGCTGTGTCTTCATGGCCATTGCCCTTTCTACTGTGCCTGCCAGTACTGAGGAGAGTTTGGCTCTACCTTCCTTGTGAGTACCCTCTGCACGATCACAGGTTGCCATAGCTCACCCCTTCTCACTACAATGAGCAAGCCAGGTCCTCAGCCCCTCCTAGCTCAGTGCTTGAGGCCATTGGCATCTTCATCATCCTCTGCTCTACCTCTCCAGTTTCTTAACATCCCTCCTCAAAAAGGGACACAAAGCCAAACTGTCCACTGTCCTTTTTTACATACATGTTAGACTGTGTATCCTGATATTTCATGAGTATTAAATTATATTCTTCCAGAGTCAAGAGTTTAATGTAAGAGATTGTAAATGCTTTCACGTCTGTGTTCCGGGGCATCTACTTCCAACTGGAAAGATCTGCATTAGCACTGACAGTCCTTGCTTCCATGCAGGGCAGCAGAATTCAGTGGGCAGCAAAAATCAAGGCATTGCACTTACATTTGATAGGAAGGGAAGGCAGCAACATTTTTCTACATGGAAAATGAAAACTTTGCCTGTAAACACTCCTGGGCTGTAAACATGTTATGTAAAGTCTATGTCTCAGTCTGTTATCTGATGAGAATTAATATATATTTTGGAAGATTAATATTCTTCCTTTGTGTAGACTATTTCCGAAGCAGAAGTGAGCTTCTTCATAACAAAAGAAGCACTAGGTCCCCATTATCTCTATTTATACATCCAAAATACAGCAGCATTTCCCATCTCCTGGTCTACAGCATTATTCATAATACTTTCATTACTTCAGATGTGGGATACTCACACTGAATATATGCAGTAAATATGACCCTCCAAGGTATCAGTACAGTTGAATTGGAAATAAATTAGTCAAAACCTCCATAAGCTGTTTTAATACATACTCACAATATCACAGTGATGGAACATTTAAATGAAGTAATATTGTCAGTAAATTATAATAAAAATATAAAGTTATAATCCAATCATTTTATATTAAGGTGATGAATTATTACTTTTATAATGTTCCACTGACATTATTTAAAATAAAACAGAATATTACAGACTAATTATATGGAGGAAATCACAAGAGCATTTCAGTAAAATACTAAATCTGTAATAAATCAAGCACTTTCTATATTTCTTTTTCAAGGTCTTTCAGAATGTGAGAAATCTAAGGATTTCCTTACACTCCTAGATTGTAAGCAGTGGGGTATTTTAAATATGCTGTGAAACAGGGAAGGAAAAATATCTAGCAAAACCTTTTTGGAAGTTGAACTTATCAATGAATTTTTTGGGAAAATTTGGTTAATAACTTGTCATAGACTCAGTGGATTGTCTCATAAAGTTTTGAGTTCTGTAAGGTCTGCACAAGGACAGTTTGGTTTACTACTAGTCTATGAAACCAGAGAGCAGTAGCCTTTTTCCAAACAGATCTGGAGTTTTTACATATGGTTATGTCAGAGAACTCACAGAACATCACCACTGAGCACTGCAGGCTCTGTGAGGTGGGAGGAAGCCTCCAAAGACCACTATGGTTGGACAACACAGATACTCCTACAGCTCCCAGGTGCTCTGTCTGCTACAGAGGTTCTGTTCTTCTCCAGGTACCCCCTCCTCTACAGTCCTCACTGGGGGCTGGCCATTTTCACTGTTCCAAAGTGCCTTTCTGATCTCCATTTAGGCATGATGGGTGGAGGAGACAGATGACTGAGGAGTCCAGTGAAGTTGATATTTGTCAGCAGTGAAAAGGAAGAGGTGGCTAATGCATGAATAACCAGAGGTCTTTCACCACCTTATGAAGAAGTAATGGTTAGCAGCTGGCAGTTATAAGTGTCCTGTGCTCCCATCCTGCTGCCTAGCTCTGATTAATTCAAGTGTTCTCATTATTTTTGAAACCATTGCTAGCTGAAATACAAGACTAACATCAATTTATTTAACAGCAGCAGCATAAAAATACTAGCTAGATAGTGGCCAAACATGGACCAGGTGTTCAGACAATCCTCAATGGTTTTGAACACTCAGATTTGTTACATGTTTGCATTTTCAGGATCTTTTTAATGCAAAATCTGCTTCAAATTGTTTCGCGTCTCAGCATCAGTTACTAGGAATAGTGGATTTGGTGTTTTCTCAGTGTTGATACTTCTACATTCATAATTATGCCAGATATCTGAGGCTCATGGTGACTTTCTCCTTTCCTTCCTTCATTGTGTTATCAGTGTCAGCTTGGAGTTTTCAACCAACCATGGTCGCTCTTGGTCCCTGCTCCACACCGAGTGTTTGCCTGAGATATGTGCTGGACCTCACCTCCCCCACAGCACTGTCTACACCTCTGAAAATTACAGCGGGTGAGAGTGCTCTCTACAAAGCTGAGATGCAAGATTAGAGAAGTGAATTATAGGTGACAGGCGAAAGCAGCAAAGCACACAACCTCATGCCATCTTTCATTTTTTACTAGCTGAGGACAGCAAGGAAGGAGTGTTCTGGTCTCCCTGGCTGCCCACTAATGAAATTTGAAATATATGGGGCTGTTTCTGTGGTGTAATATTTTTTTCTGATGCTAAAGACAAATTACAAAAAAACCCCAGCAAACCAAATCAAACAACTGTGGGCAGCATGCTGGTAATTGCCAGCAAAGTTATACCTTGTCAAAGCCACAGAAGTTTTCTTCTCAGTCAGAGGAGCTACCAGTCAAAGCCATATTTATATCCTCAGATATGTTCACTCACTTGGAATACTAATATTGAGATAGTGAAGCACATTCTCTCTGCTTCTGCAGATGGAGGCGGTTGTTAGTGTCACAAACTTATATCAACCCTTCTCTATTAAGTCTCTTTGGTACTGTTCTGACCATAAAACGAACCGTGACATCTTGTTGTGTAGCATGAGTCCCATGACTGTATACTTCTGCATCCCGGCTCCCACAGACACTTCAGGGCAGCGGGTATAACTATGAGAAGAAAGAAGCATTGCTATGACCTGTTGATGTCCCGTTTCTGTACCTCTTTCATAGGAACCATTATCCCCGGTGTGTGTAGGAAGTGTAACCTCTGTGGATGATGGCCCAGGGAATGATGGCCCAGGCCACAGTAGGCCAAATCCTTGTCTCACCCCCAGGGGTTCCCACCTAACAGAGCTCAGTCATACTGAAAGGTTTAATTCAGTATGTAATTTATGAGATACCCATTGTGACAGAAAAGTCACTATAGTGAGGCAAGTCAGGGTTTTTCTGACTTTATGCACTCATATGGGTTAAAAAATGGCTGAGTTTTATAATAATTATCATTTGTATATTGTATGAAATTATCATCAGCCATGTTTCTTTTTCATTTGTATTTCCTAAAGCTTCAGTAACTTCATTGCTTCATTTGAGCAGATTTTAGAATTAAAAAATCTAACAAAGGTTTCAGGATAAGTAAACATATCTGCAAAACGTACAAACTATCAGTATAAAATACTAACATTTATGTTATATGTATTTCAGCTGGAACCGTATAACTATTCCTCTTCCTAATGCTGCATTAACAAGTGACACCAGGATTCGATGGAGACAAACAGGACCAATCCTTGGAAATATGTGGGCAATTGATAATAGTTAGTATTCTTATCCATCATCATGAAACATCAGAAGAATACATTATTATATGCTGCTCCAAGGAAATGCATTTTTCCACAATCACAAATCAAAGGATTTTCATTTTGTTAAATTTCTTTTCTTCTTATCTACACTTGGTAACAGGCATGTTTTGAAGCTATGGGGGAATTCTGCCTTTTGAAAACACAATAGCTTAGCAGATTACCCTTCTTTTCTTTTCTTTTAATTGAATGCTTTCCAGGAAAATGTGTTGGTGGCAAGGGCTTAATATAACATTTCCTCAGACTGCTTACTCCTAATTACGTAAGCAGGTACCACACTATTAAGGATATGTGATGCACCAGACAAAGCCACAGTTACAGCATCTAGGGCATATTTTTCCTTCTGGACATAGAAGGCCTCTATAAAGCAATGCTGCTACAAAAACACTGACATAACTTTTACATTGTCTACAGGCATTCCAGGGGAAAGTACCATCTGTTTCAGGGAACTGTTCTTTTAGGAAAAGGGATGTAGTGCCAACTGCAGAGGATAACTGGGGTCAGTCTTAAAAGTAAAGGGGAATTTTAGATTAAAGTAGTTCTTTACTGTGAGGGTGGTGAGGCACTGGAATGGGTTGCCCAGGGAGGTTGTGAGTGCTCCATCCCTGGCAGTGTTCAAGGCCAGGTTGGATGAAACCTTGGGTGACATGGTTTAGTGTGAGGTGTCCCTGCCTGTGGCAGGGGGGTTGGAACTGGATGATCTTAAGGTCCTTTCTATTCTATGATGCTATGAGAAGGTGCAAATTTTTTAGCTTGCTCATTAGCCTTAAATGATCTGGGACAAAGTAAACTACATCCAGAATCTGTTTTGCTAAATGTGTGAAGTATGTAATGTAAAGATTTACCATGGTATACAATAGCCCATGAAATTCTCTAGTGATTCCCAAATACAGAGACTGGGAATGGTAAATAGTTACATTTTGCAAAGTTTTTAAATAGATTAATACCTAGTTTTGCAAAGAAAATCTTTGAAGCTGATAAGGTAATATCTCAAAAAATTATGAAAACTATTCTCTTACTCATATTAATGAGCAGTAACATCATCTTAACATTGTGGATAGAGTATTAATGCTTGTCTTTAGAGATGATAATACACAACAAGAAGAAAGTAAAATGAAGGGAAAACTAATGTATATAAACATAAGAAGGTGTCTGTAAATATCTGCAAAGATGATTTGCTACCTAACAAAATGCAAATCTGTGTTGGATACGTGTGTTGGAGACACTTTTTGGAAACGCTCATAGATGTTCACAGAAACAAGAAGATGAATTCAACCCAAGAATCTAAATTCTTTACAGCAAAACAAAACAGGATTGTTCCTATATCTGCACTACCTTTGCTTGTAGAACAAAATAGAATTCCATCAAAGAATCTTGCATGCAGCAGGATTTTTACCAACCATCTGTCTAAAAGAGTGCCTGCTCTGAAATTTGTTTGAGGTGTAGAACCGTAATATGGGAATAAAGCATCAAAGATGATCCTGTTTCTGAAGTTTTGCAGGCTTCTTTTGTTAGAAACTAGTGAAACTGAAGCTTTACACTGTATTATAGGGAGACTTCCAAATATTGGCAAGCTACTCAAATTCTTGAAAAGAGGAAAATTTTCAAGGATTCAGCACTCTGACTTTTAGCTTCTCAACTGTTTCTTATGTGAATTAAGTTTTAAATGAAATCTGGAAGCTGGCCATCTTTTAGAAACACTGGAAACCTGCCAATTTCCATAAAGCTTTTTTTCATTTTGAATGACATCATTACATCTTTAACCCTTCTACTTTTACCACCCCCTCAAAAAGACCTCAAAAGACACAAGTAAATCAAACAGAACAGAATTTTTGCACTCTGAGAAGTGAGAAAATCTAGAAATTGCATGAAATCTGATGGAGACTTAGTTACAGGGAGTAGCTAACGGGAATTTCGTGTGCATCTGCCAGGGAGTATTGACACACTGATATGATGGGCAGCATCATAAAACAAGGAGAAGGAATAAGGACTGCTTATTATAGATGATCTCAAATTGGTGGCTATTTGGATGACATTCCAAAAGCCACAGAGCAAGTGGATAACTCCAAGTAATCAGCGTTATTTGACAGAAAATATGACACTATTCATGATTGAGGCCTGTTTATTATGTTGTATTGAGAGAACATTGCCAGGAAGTTATCACTTAGGGCTACACCCAGATTAATGCATTTGGTCTACACCAAGATTAATGTTTCTTTATAGCAGCGCGAGAAGATGTAGATTATACTGAGATTTGCTTATCTTCCTGTCCTTAATATTTTTCACAAAATATCAACACAGTTGGTTAGGAGTCATTGGAGGAAGATGGAGTAAAAGAGTAAAACAAGTCTGGAGTATTTTTGAGCACATAAAATTTGGACTTTTATTCCATTTGAAAGAATCAGTGAAAGTGTATGTTATTTAATTGTTACTTAAAGCATATCAGGGGCAGTTCTAATTACAGGAAGTCCAGTGAAGTTGGGTTAGATCTCTGAAATAAGATGAAGAAAAGGAAAGGCAAGAAAATGGTCAATGCATAGCAAATCATCAGATCTCGTTCACAGTCTTAGAAACTCAGGTGCATTGGTTGAGACATCACTAGTGTCTCATGGCACAGATAGATATTGTTAAATGACAAATTATCCCTGTCTATCCTTGACAGTCAAATGCATTTTATCCTTTTGTAGACCTCTTCCAGCTAGTGTGATGAAGATAAATATGGTATCTGTTTGATCAGATCTGTGATCTGATAAATACCTTCTTGTATTCATTATATTCTGTTTATCACGTAACATAACCCTTCATTTAACTTCTTTTCTTTGCAGTTTATATTGGTCCATCTTGCCTCAAATTCTGCTCAGGGCGAGGACAGTGTACTAGAAATGGCTGCAAGTAAGAGTTATAATTCAGTACTTGTATTTAATTTCTGTCACATTATTCACCTGATGATCTGAAAGTTGAAGTGATTTTCATTTCATTCCTTGCTTTTTGAGATGACTAAATGTAAAACTAGGCTAGCCCCCAGAATGCATAATGCTCATTGGAGAGCTAAAGATCAATCTTTTTAAACAGTAACGTAATCAATATTCTTTAAGTAATTTTCTTTTGGAAGAGAGTCTAACTTCCAATTCACCTTAAAATGTGCTCTATAGCACACTGAAATGTCAGTGATCCATGCTTTATACTGATTTTTGAGGTGATTTAGCACTATATGACATTTATATTAAATTATAAGAAAGAATCACAATTTTCATAGTTCTAATGCTCCATAACCTGATCGACCTCAAGGACAGAAGGTCAAGACTCCACTTTTTTCTGGAAGTCTGGCTTGCTGAAAGGGTTCCAGCCTAAAAAGTAGTTACTTACTCAAAACTAGTAAGCACATTCAAAGTACAGGTGCAACTATTTTTAGGTATTAATAAGAGCATGACACAAGGGGAATTCTTTTCTGTTATTCAATTCCTTGTAATCACATCTGACATGCTACAGATGAAAGCAAATCAATCGTTTTACATATGAACAGCAGTCGGGAATACCAAAACTGAATACAAATATTTCTGTGTTGAGTGTTATGTGTAGGTTGGTGGGGTGTTCATAACTAGGATTTTTTTTTTTAGATTGGAAAAGTAAATACTATCTAAAAGAAAGTCACTGGCTATGCAATACCGAACTACAGTCTAAAGAGGCTCTTGGTCCGTATGTTTGAGAGGGACATTTTAGGCATTTTCAGTTCATGGGCAACTGCAGCCACTCTGTTGTTTGCCAACTGGTTGGTTAATCACAGGAGAAGATGGGTCATTAACTCCACTGTTTAATCTTCCTCATCCTCAGGTGTGACCCCGGCTTTTCAGGGCCAGCATGTGAGATGGCATCGCAGACCTTTCCTGTGTTCATCTCAGAGAGCTTTGCCAGCTCCCGCCTCTCCTCCTACCACAGCTTTTATTCCATCCGAGGGGCTGAGGTCAGCTTTGGCTGTGGGGTCCTGGCCAGTGGCAAGGCCCTGGTCTTCAACAAGGATGGGAGGCGCCAGCTCATCACCTCCTTCCTTGACAGCTCCCAGTCCAGGTGAGAAGGAAAGAGCAGTGCTGTGGGGTAAAGAAATCTGGGAACCCCTCATCTTCCAGCTGTGGCCTTGTGTACTATTGAGCCAATTGTATTAGCAGGAAGAAAAGTTTTTTAAATACTCCTAGTTCTGTATTTCAGTGTTGATTTCATAGCCTTGCCTTTTGTCCTCCTGCTCTGTAAACAGCAGAGCCCAAAACAGACTGGAGGGAAGTTATTGTACAGCTCAGATGGAAAATATGAAATGTTAATATCAAACCTGAGTGTCAAAGCCAAGTGCTAATTAATTATTTATAAGGTTGTGTTTATTTGACAGCTTGTGGCAGCTGATTAGATCCATTCACTATCTCTCCCTCCCCTTCAGTGCCTAATAAATAATTAAATGCTGTAATGATTGGCATTTTTTAACTATATGTGCCACACTGTATTACTTGACAGTAAAAACAAACTGCATGTACAAACCCCCATAACTAATGTTTATCAAAATTTGTCTAGATTGAGAAGATCTCAAAACAATTTGGTTAGGGAAACAACAAACCAAAACACTATGCAAATGGTACCCTATAAATATATGTGTAATTCTGATCCAGGTTCCTGCAGTTCACATTACGCCTGGGCAGCAAGTCTGTGCTGAGTACCTGCAAAGCACCTGACCAGCCTGGGGAAGGAGTGCTGCTGCACTACTCCTATGACAACGGGATTACCTGGAAACTCCTGGAACACTATTCTTACCTCAACTACCACGAGCCAAGGTATACACATAAATATTATGAGGAGTGTCATCTACATGCAGTTAACACTGGTAGTGGTAGTCATTACAATGTGGAAAGTAGGTACATCTGCCCACATGGTGCAGGATTGAGTAAGGAAGTTTTAAGGAACACTGAAAGTTATTGCTTTTCCTTAAAAATTCTCAGCTGTTCTGGGCATTTCTCATTTTTTCCTGCTTCTGTAAAAATGAAATCAGGGATTTAACAGCATTTAAGTCACAAGTGATGTAACAAGCCAGGGCAGTGCAGGATGAGGGGTAGAAATGTACTTGTGGGAAACAGGGACTTGTCTCTCCCTATGGAAGCAGCCACTTGTAAAGAAAAATTAGCATAAATTATTTGTAGCTTTGAAGCCATAGATACCTTCACTACACCATCCTCTGGGATTAAGGGTTTGCAGGCAGTGCAGGACAGCAGAGACAAAATCTGACCATGAGGATCTTTCCAGGTCAGCAGGGGAATTGAGCCTGCTCCCATTAGGAAGGGGTGGACTTAGTGCCCTGGAGGACCTGCTGGTGACTGTGCGTGGGAATTGTACAAATCACAAGGCAGCTGAGTCAAGAGCTGATCTTACCCAGCAGCACCTATGTTTGGCATCAGATTAGAGAGGAACGCATCTGACGTGTTTAGAGAACAAGATATTCTTTACTGTAACGTTTGTAAGATCATCCACCAATTTTACTAAAGCAATGTAAAATCAGGAGTCTCCATGGCCATACCTGTACCACAAACCCAGAACAACCTAGGCTGGCTCACTCCACTGGCTCAAACCCACTCAAACCTGGAAGCATCCACCTTTTACAGGGTGCTGCAGCAGAACTAATAAATCCCAGTGAAAGGAGATGCTCTGTAAAGGGGCACATGACAGGCAGAGCCAACAGTGGTATTGTGGGTCCCATCCCAGCAGGTCAGTTCCTGCCCTAGAGATGTTTTGCACTGGGTATTGCCCTGAACCTTCTTCTCTACCCCTCCACCCAGCTTCAGGATAATGTCTGAATTATAATGCTTGGGTTATCCTATATAGCTTGCAAGTCACTTGAATGACATGTGACTTTCATTGTTTATATTTATTGAGCTCAGATCAGCACATTTAAAGAAATATTACATTTCCTCATCTCATTAATAGCTCAGTACAGAATTACAATATACAGAATGTGATCAAGAATATCCTTAATGAAGAGAAATGAAGAAAATCTAATGAAGAAATCTTTTCTAATGGAAAAAAAAACCCTTGAAACATTAAATATGTTTCCCAGGAGCTATAACAAATACTCAAAAATCTGAGAAGAATGACCATATTTGTAGAAGTATATTGCATGTAGACTTTAATTTCTGAAGTTTTAATTGTTTTCAAAGGACTGATCCTATGAACTTGCACACTCATAAGCTTTCTTCAAAATTTCCTTTCCAGTCCTTTATTATAGTCACATATATATTTTATATGGCCCTGTTTCTAATTCTTGGTTTCAAGATTACAGCTGTAGGAATTATATTTCCCTAAAGGTTTTTAATATATAGCACTATGAAATTTTTATAACAAAAAGGAAAATACACATTTTGGTGACTGATTTTAATGAAGTTTAAGGTATAAATGTAGTAAATTATATTGATGCCAGAGACTTCTTTTGCTTTTTGAGATTAAGTATGAAGCACAGTTTCTGTTGTTCTGACTTGGCACAACATATGTAGGTTAGAAAGGTTTTGCCATGGGTTATCTATAGCCCACTCTAAGTAGATGGAAAAATGACAGACACACAAGCCTGAAGATAACGCTGGCAATAATTATGTGAAAACATGAAGAAAGCTTCACCTTTTCATATTATGTTGTCTGAAAATATCAGCATTTTTGATAACATAGATGGACTGCCACAAAGTTTGGCAATCAATCTGTATCCAGAAATCTAATTAATCTTCAGTCATACAAAAAATAATTACACATTTAATGTTCTGCTGAAAAGGTGCATTTAATCTGCTAACATTTGACAGCTGCATTTTTCTTCTGAGCAGAACAGCGGTGGCTTTTCAATATTAGGTATGCGCATAGCTTGAAAGAATGAGATCAGAGCAAAGGTCTCCCAGCTGGTTTTTAAGAAATCTAATGGTAGCTGGTAATGTTAGTAGGAACACTTTTCTTCTCTGCAGCAGAAAAGTCATTAGCAAGAATCCCCCTCCCTCTCCATCTATCTCCAACAAATCAAAGCCAGACAGGAGAAGCTGTTATAACTGGAGATGTAGTTGGGTTCTGCATACTAACATATGTGCCATATATGCTGGTTTACACCAACATTTTTAAATTGTGTTTGCTTAATCCCCTGGGATGAGAAATGTATTTTAACATGAGCTAAATATTTTAACATCTGATAGGTGTGTCAGTGGTGTGTGTCATGATTTAGGATTTTCTGTAAATTACTGTCAGTGAGAATTAGTGTCCATGTGGGTGAGCTTATGAGAGTTGAGAGTGAAAGGGAAGATGCAGACATCAGAGACAGCTACCAGCAGAGAAATACGCCCAGGATGATAGCAGAGCATTAGCTCACACAAGTGCCAAGTGCTTCACGGTGTACACTAGATACAGCACTCCTCCTAGCCAGGCTTTCCTCAGGTTTGCCCTACTGAACCATTGGAGACAAAATCCATCAATTGCTTTTAGGATCCATAGCAATTTAGTGTCATTTGTGCCTTAAAAAAATGACTGAAAAAGCCATAGAATTGCTATTTATTAGGGAACTCTTAGTAAAAAGGAAGTCTGTGTAGTTTATTAACATGCTAGAGAGCTTGGTTTTTCTCTTAGGAGGGTACAAAGTGGTTCAAGCATATTTATTTGAGTGGTAAAAGAAATGTATCTGCCATACATAAAGTGTGTGCACTGCTGGTCCCTTGCCACAAGGATACAGCAGCCATTACCTCTGGCTGTCCCTCAACACTGCTCTCTCCAACCTACAACTGGCAGAAAGCAACTCTTAAAAATGCCAGCCAGGAGGTTTTGAGCACTTCCCATTTGTTTAGCCAAGCCATTCGATTTTTTGATTGCTAATGCATTAACATCATCTTCTTTAAAATCAATGTGACATTAAACAACACTATTATAAATGTACTTTTTAAAAGGACAGTTTAGCAAGTCATTTTTAAGACTAGTTTTGCACTAAGAGCACCATAGGCACAAGACTGCTTCATATGTACAGAATGAAACATTACAGGAGGTAGCTTAGAAAGCCTTAAATCTGGAAAAAACTTGGTGCTAACATATAAAACGTTTCCACTTTATCCAATTTGTCATTTTATTCACATTTCCCCTAAGAGAGAAAGAAAAAATGTCAGCTACATGATGAGCTTGCTTAAAAATCCTTTTGCCAGCAAGTAATTGTACAGCAATGGAGACAAACGTCTCTGTTGCCAGTGTGTTTCACAGCTTATATGCCTCGTGTGAGGCACCATGGCCCTGGTGATTTATGGAGCTTTCAAGAAGGTGTCGTTGCTGTGGCAATTAATGCATGCTCCCTGCTGCTGTGTGCAATAATTGCTCCTGGAAATTAGATATTACTCTTAATTTTCTTTGCAGTGTGTCAATTGTAGGTTTGTTGACATAGCTGCCATGACAAATCAGGTGACCCTGCATACCAGGAGAAGCACCTGGACTCACCTCCGGTTGCATCTCTATGCAACTACAGAATAAAAAAGAGACTGCACACAATTACACTGACAAGATGAATCTTTTCCACTTGAATGTGGCACTTTGCAGGGGTGGGTTCTTCTAGGAAACAGAAACACAGGCATGGCATCAGTACTGTGCAGAAATAAGGACAGATATTAAGAAGATGCATATCTTCAGATCAGAATAAAACCCACTGAGTCTAGGAAGATGGAACTGGAATTCTAGGTCCTTGTCAGCCGAAAACCCCTTTACCAGTCTAATCCACTGAGCTTCAAATGGAGGGCATTCAGGTTTCTTCTGTGAAGGAAGAGCACCTTTAAATTTACAGAGAGCTCCACTGTAGCAGCAAAATTTACAGATGTGGTAGAAACTCTTTTTGTGCCTTTTGCACATAGCTCTCTTTCAATACATTGACTACCAAGAGAACTAATGATTCCCCTGCCACTGATAGAAGCTATACCAGTAGATGCTAAGGTATTTGTGGGATGAATTTCACACTTGATTTTTAGGGTCAGTTAGAAAAAATAACCATAAAATACATCCCCATGGGATTATTACAGACACACTTAAAATAATACTTAAAATAATAACTTTGTTTTGTTTTCCAGAATAATTTCAGTGGAGCTTCCTGAAGATGCCAGACAGATTGGGATTCAGTTCAGATGGTGGCAACCATATCACTCTTCCCAAGGTGAAGATGTGTGGGCTATTGATGAAATCATCATGACCTCTGTGCTTTTCAATAGCATCAGTCTGGATTTCACCAACCTAGTTGAAGTCACACAGTCTCTGGGATTCTACCTGGGAAATGTCCAGCCTTACTGCGGACATGACTGGACTCTTTGGTGAGAAACACACATTCATTTGCATTCTACTTCCATTGTCTTAATCTATTCATCCTGCTAAGAACCAAGTGACTTCTGCAAATGAGTCTTTCTGGCAGCTATTCAGAATAATTGTGTCTCATCCTCACATTATGGGCAAAAATACAGTTGTTAATCTAATTGTAATTATCAGTAAGGATATACACACCATTGCACAGAGATTTGTGTTTGATGGGAACCTTGAAAGTAGCATTCTTTACCCACAAAATAATTAAATATCCTATTAGAAACAATTTAGAAAACTTTCAGAATCTTCAGTTAAAATCCTGTCAGGTTAATATGGGTATGCAGGTTATGACACCATCTGTTAAGTGCAGACTCTTATTATTTCCTAAATCATGTTCAGATCTGTTTACACGGCCATTAGATTGCAATCCAAAAAAGAAAGACAGCAGAATGTTGGTAGAACATTAGTCATTTGTAGTTATTTTGTCTGGTATTATATCCATTTAGTCATTTTCACTGCGATCAGCATTATGACATAGTGCAATTATGCCTAAAATGTGCTGTGCATTTAGAAACAAAGACAAGAAAATATCACCTGCCCCAAAGCAAAAAAAGGCAAGAAAAGAAGAAAAAGTGAATAACAAGAAAAAGACAATTCTGTCAGGATTGTGTAAAAATAAGCTTCTTCAGTAAAACATTAACGTGCCTCGCAAAACTTAAAATCTGGAATACGTAAGTGTGACATTTGGAATTAATAGAAGGGAAGCTCGATTTAATCTCTACATTTTGATTAAAACCAAACAGCAGTTTCATACTAGTCTGATCAACATATAAACCCACTATGGCTTTAATTGGCACAGATATATTTATATGGAGAAAGTACAATCACAGTAATTCTAGAAATCCTCAAGGAAATACAAATAATTTTAGCATCCCCATGGACACTCTGAGAAGCACTGTTGGAATTTCATTAAAAAGAATCTCTGAGCAACCTGATTTGACTTTCTGATCATCTGTTAAACTAAAAGGAGTTGGCTTACCAGTAGGAACAACACCAAACGTGTTCTAGCGGTGATAATGAGGCTGTAGAAGCACCATTAACCACTTTAATAAGGACAAGGAAGGTACTTGCTGCTCATTAAAATTAAAGAACATGTTAGAGCTCAGACTGTTTGCATCTTCTTCATCAAAGAGTTGGAGTGAAAGCCCCTTAATGATATTGTTTTGACTCTGTTCTTTTAAGACCAGTTTGTCATGGGGAGGGTGGTTATTTAAGATAGCAGAAGTTTCCCTGTTTTCCTCCTATTACTCTAAATCAGAATCAAAATATCAAACTACAGCTGAATTCTCAATCACATATATTGGGTAGGATATTTAGTGCTTAGTCATAGTAGGAATGTTGAACTTTCTATGCATTGAATAAAGAATCAAAGCCTTTGCAGTATTTCATAGAATCACAGAATGGTTTGGGTTGGAAAGGACCTTAAGATCATCCAGTTCCAACCCCTCTGCCATGGGCAGGGACACCTTACCCTAGACCGTGTTGCCCAAGGCTCTGTCCAATCTGGCCTTGAATACTGCCAGGGATAGAGCATTTCCATACTGTTTACGTATCAGTATTTTTCATTATCACTGGAAGACGTGAACTCTATCCTTCACTGACCTTGTTTCTCTCAAGGGAAATTTTTAAACTTACACAAGGTCTGTACAAATGACTGCTAGTTAAATTAATTATTGTTGGCTTTTCCCAGCTGTGAGTCCATTTGGTTCTCATTTTCCAACTCATGACTTTCTATGAGCAGAGTTTGCAGTAGCACTGACACTATCCTCTTGAGAAAAGTCTCACAACTGCTTTTTCATTAGTAGGACTACTGGAAATAGCTACAAATCATTTTACAAGGTGTCATCCCTAGGCCCATTTTCACTGAAATGCCTTCTAATTGCCGATAAGGTCTCAGTTTCTGCCTCAAAGTCTGTAAATCTGAAATACTTACCCTTGAAACAGAGGAAAACTGAGGAGGGAGATTTTTATTTTTGTTGAAGAGGGAGGTTGTTCTTTTCAATACCTGGCCTCATTTAGAAAGAAGGGGTTTGTTGATATACATATGTTTCCAGCAAAGGTGTTTTTTTAGTATTTTTGGTCCATACCTAGAACAGGCACTTTATTTGGTTGTAATTGTCAACATCTGTTTTCAAATTCATTCTTAGACTTTATTACAGCAAGTGTATTGAGTATAGAGAAAAGGCTCCAAACCATTTTTAAAATTAAGTGTACATAGAATCATAGAATAGTTAGGGTTGGAAGGGACCTTAAGATCATCTAGTTCCAACCCCCCTGCCATAAGCAGGGACACAATTAATTCATCACTTCTCCAAAATGCTCATACAAGCAGGGTTTTGACCCAAATGTCTCTTGAGTGTTACAATTCACAGCCACTTGCTGAAATGTATTTAAGAATTTGTAAGGATGCTATAAATTTTTCTTTTTTTTTTGTTTCTTTTTTAAATTGTCTTGTTTTGTTTTTTGCTATTCACCCGGACACAAATAAAATAGCGTAATATAACTAAAATATCTTCAGTCAGATTACTATATTATTTTTTAAATCAATGTAATGGACAATAGAGTATCTCGCTGTTTCTGGAGCAGCCTGGGAGAGTACTGTAAATCTGGTTCATAACAAACTATCTTTATGGAGCAATGTAACACGGTTGCCTTAAATCAGCTTGCTAGTTTATCTGTGTTCATAAAAATGTATTTTCTTTTAGATGATCACTCTGTAACATGCAGAAAGTTTCTTTCAGGTAATTAACTCAGTTAAAATAAATATAATAATACATTTAGGAATTATTTAGCAAAATAGGTATCATGTAATGTTAAAAGGCATAAACATTTCCTGCCTTTGATGGAAGCAAAGCTGGGACTGGCATGAGCATTTGGCCATCACATCAATATTTTCAGTCAATGCAGCTATACAAAACCAGCATCCATGTGGCTTTTCAGTATTCCTGAAAGTACTGGCCTTGAAAACATGGTAATTCTGGGTATCCCAGAGCAGTTTGGAGCAGTGCAGATTGGCTGACATTGGCTGTGATATCATTCCCAGAAGTACCAATTAGTTGGCAGTGCTTGGAGGGAGAACGTTTGTTCTGAGGGCACCTATGGGTATTGTGTTCCTGAGACTCCACAGGTCTAATTATATACGTGCTAGAAATAAACAGCTACATATTTATACAAAAATGTAGCCTCTGCATTTTCATTTCTGATTTTTTTTAATTAATTATTGTTACGCCAGGGACATTACTCCCCTTTTACAAAATCCAGAAACTTACTCCAGCTACATGACTCCCAGAACAAAGAAAACATTTAGTATTCCAGGAGAAGAGCATACACCTAACTACACACACAGGAGAGCTGGAGAGCAAAGAAGTAGCAAGTAACATGGAGCCCCTACCTTTAATGCTACCCTTGTTCAGCTGGAGGTAATTTGTGGATGATAAAGGACTTTGTGAACCCATGTGATTTCCTCCTCTTAAAAAAACTTCTTACAGAGCATCACAAATTATCTTCACATCATCGCTAGCTTCCTTTTTCACATTTCTTTACTATCCTTTCCATAGAGCTGTTTTAATTTTAGAACAATGCTTACTTAGTGTATTGTGTACGATATCCAGTGGCTAAGTTACTAAATGAAAATCAATACTAAACTTAGAAACGTTTTAATCATGACCTGAATGCCACCAGTAAAAAAAAAAATATTGCATTGTAAGATTTATCTTTTTTTTTTCCAGTTTTAAACCAGTAACGTAAAATAGAGGGATTTTTTGTGGAGACAAAGATAAAATGAAACATTTAATTCTTTCCACCTATGCTTCACTTGTCTTCCATCGCTATGGGGAAGACAGCTTCTAGGCAGATGCTTCATCAGACTGTTTGGTTTCAACTCCTTTATTCTTTTCAGATGAGCTTTAGGTAACTGTGATGTGTTGTGCCCATGTGCAATGCCAAATCATTTTCCAAAGCATCTCTACATATAACTTTCAGCTGATGGCACTGCACACAGCTGACTGATGCCTGAAGAGCCTGGTCATACTGGCACAGATTTCCCAAGAGGGCTTCTGTAAAACTTTGATTTCCCACATCAGCCATGAAATTTCAAGCTGCATTGTAGAAACAAAAACTATGCAAGACCAAGTCAGCTTTAATGTTTAAATTTACAGGGTTTTGTCATTTCAAAAACTACTAGATAAAGTTTGGAAGAAAAATAAATTCAGGCATTATCCAAACCAATTATTCTGAGGTGCAGTCAGTTCTAACAATGAAGCCGCAAACCATAGGTTGCCACCTGGACTGCCAATGTGTCCCCATTATATCCTCTACTCAGAATTATCCTTGCCATTGAGAAGAAAAACACTGACAACACTGACTGAAAGAGCAAACAGCTGAGATACAGTTTTCCAAGGTAACTTACTGCCTTCTGGTCCAGTCGTCCGTGACAGTGCCCCAGAAGTGAAGAGAATATCCATCTGCCATTGGATGGATATTGGGGCTGATCAGCGTAGAATGGGTAGTTTGATATAGTGCCATGAGTTGGATTGTCCTTTAGGAAATGAAGTCACAGACAGCAAGGTCAGAGGGTAAATAGGAGGCTAGATCTTAACTTGTGCCAAGTAACAGCAATTCAATAGTGACAAAACTAGTATTAGCTCTCAGTAATTTCCTCTAAAGCCTTAAGGTAGAATGTTAACATTTAGGGCTCAATTGCTCTGTCTGGAAAGAACACTACAGAAAACAGTGTGGGTCAGTGAATTAAAAGAGTGTTAAGTAACACTGACTTGTATTCCTAGTCCTTGCACTGACTTCATCATGACCTTGAATTTTACAGGGATAGAATTTAATATGTTTTATTGTATGGTATTGAAAGATTAGGATTTCTTATTTAAGATGATGATTTAAGTTACATCTCGCTTGAGATGTAACTTACTTGATCATCATTCTCTTCAACAGCAGTGTACTGAGTGTAGCTTTTTATCCTTGCATGATGATCTGCAGTGATTTTCTTTTAAAATATGCAGTCTCTGTCCTAATCTGTTCAAATTAAGAGTAGTCTTAGAAAATGTTGAAACTGAAAGGACTACATTACTTTGGAAGACACTAACTAAACATCTCAAATAAAGGAGATGAAGGCAATCCTCATTCTACATGAACTTTCTTAAAAACCTTCTGTTTTGAAAGCTAGTGCACAGGATTCAACGTTTAAGTTGATATTATTTCCTCCTTATACCTCTCTTGCATCTGGTTTTGGGTTTGTTTGCATTTTTTTAATTTTTGAATGTTGCATAGAAGAAAAACCTCCACTTACTTTAAAATAACCTTGTAATTTCAAGCTACATGTTACCATATATGAGATACCTGGGTACCTTGTATCATGTATGAGGCTTGATGTATTCCAAACATTGCCACTGGATAATGTAACTCTTATATCAGCACATCCTGCAGAAAAGAAGCTGAGGATAGGTGATATTAATTCTGAAACACAGTCAAAAGTCATATAACACATTGCATATAGAATCACTTGAAAATCCATGGAATGAAAAGTCTATGTAATAGGAATATTTTAAACTAAATGCACTGTATCTTTACCTTCCACTCTTTGAATGAAATTGCAGCTGTTCCTATGACATGACCTTAGGCAATGCACACTCCTGGGGAATGAACTTTCTTTATGTTGTTTTTTCTGTATGTTATCCTTTGCTTGATCCTAAGTTGATCTGTGATACAAAGAACATATAGTAAGAACTAACAGAATAATTCAGTGTTTCACACTCTGGGGTACAACAGGGTCTTCCTGGTAATGTGCAGAAGTTCCAACAGGAAGAGGCTTCTGTGCATGGTCTCATATCATGTGCCAATCCACAGAACAAAGAAAGAAGCATTGCTGTATTTAACACAGAATCATTCAAAATGCTGCCTTCTGATTTAGTTTTGGGATGGATTCTGATTCTTTCCTTACATATTTCAGTTTTACAGGAGATTCAAAGTTAGCTTCTAGTATGCGTTATGTGGAGACCCAGTCTATGCAGATCGGAGCTTCGTATATGATACAGTTCAACTTGGTGATGGGCTGTGATCAGGCGTTTACTCCTCATATGGACAACCAGGTGAAACTGGACTACTCCACCAACCATGGCCTCACGTGGCATCTTGTTCAGGAGGTGAGGCTGGCAACGAAGACTTTCTCTTCCGCAAACTGTTTATACAAATTTCACCTGAAGTATACTTGTGGCATTGAACAAAGGAAGATGTTTTCCTCATTCCCCTTTCTATAAAGAAGTTCTCAGTTGGAATAATCAAAATTACTAATATAAATATTTGAGCTGTTATGATATTTGTAAGAAAGGTGTCTGAGAGCCTGAAACACAAAACTGTGACAGGAATGAACCAAGGTTGAGAAAATAACTGGGCCACAGTTAGACAGAGCTACAGAGTAATGGCCAAGATCTTTGTTGTGCTATTGCTTTGTTTTTCAAAGCAAAATGCATCTACTGTTCCCTGACATTTAAATGGATAGAAATTCTTTCTGCCCTTGTGCACAGCCATTTCATAAATGGAAAGCGCATTCCTTTGGGGGATGTAATGTAGAACGTTTCATCTCCCACCCCTGGTTCAAACACAGTCCAAGGCTGTAATGACTGTCTGTTTCCCAGTCTCTGCTAGAAGTGCAAATAGCAGTGCTGGCTGCTATTTCCCTGTGTGGTTCAGCTGTGTCTTAGCACATATGTAAATAGTGCATTTGGCCATAATTTGCCCTTTTTTTTTTCCCCTCTTATATGACAAACTGGACTTTCCCTGGCCTCAGGGTGAATTAAGCAAGGTCCTTTGGCTGCCCCTAAGCAGCTTTAAGGCATGTCAGGGAACTTGTCCAGGTGCCTTTTCACTGCCTGCTATCAAGGCTTGCAGAGGGATTTGAACATCCAGTCCCACATCTTCTATGAGCAATGAAAGCATTATTGTTACCTTTTGCCATGCTGTGTTTTGCCACATTTACTTTTGATGGGCAGGGTAGAGAAATGGCAAAAAAACTGAATTTTAAAACTTTCTACATCCAAGTAATGCTTTTTTACCTTACAGAGTATTCTGAGGAAACCTATAAATACTGTGTTTCAGGTGATGTTTGTGTCTTTTATACCATGGTGCCCAAGAATAGCTCCTAGTGGTGGGTGTTTGGGGTTTGTCCTTGCCATCAAGATCAGTTGCCTTCAGATATTAGTGTTCATTTCCTCTCTTGTTGGAGCTGAGTTCAGAGAGGAGAAGAAGAACTTGCAGCCAAACCATTTTTCTCACATCGCCCATGTTGCTATGATAAAAGACTAATAGAGATGGCTATTTGTAGTATATTTCAAGGACATAATCTGACAAATACACAAAACACTAATTAACTAAAGTGTTTGAAAGTTTTGTTTGAAAGTTTTGTTTGAAAGTTTTGTTTGCTTCATGAGCACTGATCAGATCCTGTTTTGTAAGATCTCTTAGGGGAGATGAATCAATGAGAAATGTTTGAAAATTGCTGAAAAGGATACTAAGCCTTTAGAAAAGCTATTAAAAATCACCACAACCAGACAAAACCCAACAGAATAAGCTAACAGATCCTCATTTGATACTCTAAGATATTTGAGCAATATATATCCATGAAAAATAGTGTAATATCTCTCAGAGAGGTAGAGACGGTCAGGAGGAACTTTGCTATGGCAGTACCGGCAGAAGGGATTCTCTGGATGGGTAGCTAGAAAAAGAACATACAGGTTGGTAATAGCACTTTATTAATACTTCATCAAAACCATAGCACAAGAATTTTGGGTGCTGTTCTGGCAATGTATAAATAGATGAATGGAATATTGGAGAAAAAAGGGAGTAAGATGGAAAGGGCAGGTCTAGAAAACAGTAAGAGGCTGTTGAGATAATGGACTTCATTATATTTTATATAAAAATGTAATAATGATCAGATTTTGTGACAAGAAAAAAGAAAATTGGGAGGAGAGACCTCTCTAGGAATCTGAGTTAAATGCAAAAAGGATCATAGAAGCAGTAAGGGAGAATTTACACCACTTGCTATACGTGTCAAAGGTAATACAGCTGCAGAGCATGGTAAGGGCCTCTGGAGGCAAATTCATTAGACCATGGCTGGCTGCTCTTGTGTGGCTGTGTTCCTACTCTGCTTCCCACTGCAGCTGGAGGGAGTGGGGGAAGCCAGTAGCCCCAGGCAAAAAATTGCAAGTAGGTCTCTAAAATGACTGGTACAGTAGTCTGGAGGGCACTTTCATACACTTATTCCACACTGGACTTGTAGACTTACTTTGTAGTCATCCCTAGATACTGGGATGAGAATAGTGAAATAAATGAGGTAGACATCCTCATGGAGGAAAACAGCACATCCCTAGTTACTAATGCTGAATTCTTTAAATGTGTTATGTGACTTATCCTGAATTGTACTACTGTTAGTTTTCTGAGAGATTCTCTACATCATGCCAGGATTTTTCTGCTTCTGTGTCTTTCACTCCAACATCTGGACCCTGGCACACTCCTGCTTCTATGAGTGCTTAACCCTTGCTTCTGTTCCCAATACTTCCTCAGTATTAAATCTGGTTTTGAAATGTTTTACTTCAAGGAATGTCTTCCCAGTATGCCGAGCTGTCAGGAATTTACATCAGCAAGTATTTACCACTCCAGCGAATTTACTCAGTGGAGGAGAATCACCGTGCTTTTACCACAGAAGACTTGGTGAGCATTTTGTTAATCTTTTTAACTTTTTAGGGAGAGATGCGGATAAATCATCTACTTTTAAATTACTATGACAAGCATCAAGTCCTCTGTAAATTGTACTTAAGCTGGTGGGTTGGGTGCCAGGGTACCAGGGCTGACCCAGTTGCAAGTATGTAACATAAAATACATTCCTTACATAATCAGAGAGTGCAGCGTTGGTGAAGTCACCAGAAACTATTGTTTAGGATTGTTTTTAATGCATGCTATGACTCTTCTAATAAAGTTCAGACCTTTTCAAAAATAGTGGCACTTGTCTGTAAGTGCCCCACTAAAGGAAGGCTTTATTTTGCACATTCCTTATTGTTTACATCTTCAGACCAAAGCCTTGTATAAACAATAACTAATGATTCATTTCTGGGAATTTTTGCCTTTTGTTTCTTTTTATAGCATGTCTTCAAAAATAACATTCTCTTCTGCAAAAAAAAAAAAAAAAAA